>WEDG01002014.1:0-29468 GCA_017591395.1 Schistocephalus solidus | reverse complement strand
AGAAACCATCAGAGCCGTGCGACAACTCTCCAGCCGGAAATCACTTGGCTCGGATGCGATTCCTGCTGAGATTTACAAGCATGGCGGACCCCAACTGATGAACCGACTCACAGTGCTCTTCCAGGAGATGTGGCACCAAGGGCAAGTCCCTCAGGATTTTAAAGACGCAACCGTTGTCCACCTCTGCAAGAAGAAACCGAACCGACAACTCGGTGACAACCACCAAGGAATCTCGGTGCTGAACATCGCCGGAAAGATCTTCGACCGGATTCTCCTCAATCACTTGAACGCTCACCTGGAGCAAGGACTTCTCCCGGAAAGTCAATGTGGCTTCCGACGACACCAAGGAACAATCGACGTGATTTTCGCCACTCGCCAGCTACAAGAGAAGCACCAGGAGATGTGAAACCCCCTCTAGACTACCTTCGTGAATCTGGAGAAAGCCTTTGACACGGTGAATGGTGACGGTCTGTGGAATTATGCAAAATTTCGACTGTCGTGAGCGCTTCACGCACATGGTGTGTCAGTTTCATGACGGGATGACGGTGCGTGTCATTGACAATGGGACAGTATCTGAAGCATTCTCGGTGACCAACAGAGTGAAGCAGGGCTGCGTCCTTGCATCTACACTCTTCAGTCTCATGTGCTCTGGTATTCTGATAAACGCCTACCTTGACAAACGCCCCGGGATCCGCATCACCTACCGAATTGATGGCCGACTCCTCAACCAACGGCGGATGCACTTTCACTCGCGTGTCTCCACAGCCACCATCCACGAACTTCGCTGAAGACTGCGCACTCAATGCAACGATAGAAGAGGAAATGCAAAGGAGCATGGACCTCTTCGCTGCCGCCTGTGACAACTGCAGACTTCGCACAAACACGGAGAAAACGGTTGTGATGCATCAGCCACCGCCCAATACCATCTACACTGCAGCTCACATCAATGTCAATGGTGTCCAACTTAAATCTGTGGATACCTGCACGTACCTGGGCAGCAATCTCTCCCGCAGCATCAAAGTTGACGATGAGATTGCCCATCGGATCGCCAAAGCCAGCCAAGCCTTTGGACGCATGCAGAACGTGGTCTAAAATCAACACGGTCTCCTCCTCAGCACCAAACTCGAGATGTACAAAGCTGTCACATTGCCGACGCTGCTGTATGGAGCAGAGACGTGGACGATCTACCAAAAGCAGGCGCGGAAGCTCAACTACTTTTCATTTCAGCTGCCTTCGCAGAATACTAAAGCTGACATGGCAAGACAGGATACTGGACATGGAAGTGTTGGAACGAACAGATCTTCTCAGCATTTATGCTATGCTAAAACAACTGCAACTGCGCTGGAGCGGCCATATTGTGAGGATGTAAAATGAACAACTCTTCGCTGGAGATGTCGCCATGGTACTCGTCGCCAGGGAGGTCAAAAACGACGCTACAACGACACTCTGAAGACCTTCCTGAAGCAACTGCAGATCAACCCGGCGACCTGGGAGGAGCTCGCCGGAACCGATCGGCTTGGAGAAGGATCAGTGAAGACAGGGGCAGCAATCTACGAAGCCAGCAGGATCACAGCCGCCAAGGCCAAAAGAGCGGCGTGAAAGTCACCAGCGCCCCAGACCAACACCGTCGATGCCCAGGCCCTGCCAGCATGCCCGCGATGTCAACGCATCTTCCGCGCGCTAATCGGCCTGGTTGGACATCTTCAGACACAATGCACCAACAATCTGACAATTCCAATTTCTACGTCAAATTCTGCCAACCCTCCTTCATACTCCCCCACCCTCACTCCTGACATCGATTCCATTACTCTCACCATCATAGAGACCACATCCATCTACTCATCGCCTGTTAACCCCACCATCGCAACCACCACCACCTTCGCCTTCACTACCACCACCACCACCATCAGCGATGGGGACTCTCTCCTAAACTGTCCTCAATGCGACCGCACATTCACCTCACGCATCGGCCTGGACGGTCACTTGCGAATCCATCGTACAGAGACTGGTGAACCAGTGCCTGGAGCACCATACACAGCACAGATAGTCGCCTCCACTGTCCTCCCTGTCCTCGCACATTCACTCATCGCATGGGCCTATTCGGTTACATTCGCATCCATGACAGCGGAATTCACCACAATGCCGACAACACCGATACACCATGCACACCCTCCGCTCCTGCCATTCTTACCGCCACTGCCACCCCCCACTGCCATAAACTACTTCCCCCCAGCCTCTCCTAATTTCTCCTGCCCACACTGCACCTGCAACTTCAACTCACGCATCGGCCTGGTCGGTCACCTGTGAATCCATTGCATGGAGGCTGGTGAACCAGTGTCTGGGGCTCCGACATAAAGTCGCCGCGCCCGCCTCCATTGCTTTCACTGCTTCCGCACATTTATACACCGAATGGGTCTATAAGGACACATATGCCTCCACGACAACCTGCGGTAAAACACCAGAGGCTAAGCCACATCAGTGCACACCATCTACACTAATACATAGACCACACCCTTACCATCATATTAATGAACCTGTTAAAATCACGGTGTCCTAGAAACCATGGCTTGGAAGGCTGCCAATCTGACGCTTACACCGGACCACGTCGTCGGCCCAGTGTATGTGCTGTGTGTGTCGAGTGGCTGACCAGTGGACTGGGAGTCAGACGGTGATGGCTCCTCCATATCCCCTGATATAGTTCCTCCTGGTCTGTGCGTTATGGGAGCCAGGTCGTGCTGTGGCGCATCAAGATGGGTTCGCCGACCTTTCAGCCAATGCGCCCACTCCCATCTCAGACAACTGACCGGCTCGAACGGTGGTCTGATTGTGGGGGTTGGGGAGAGAGTGAGGTCGACAGCTCAGCGCATTTCCCTCACTATAAGCAATCTGACGCGCTTGAAACCATCATGGTGCGCTAAAAGCCATAGCTTGGAAGGTTGCCCATTGACGGGATAACTCGGACCGCGTGTTCAGCCCAATGTGTGTTATTGTGTGGAGTGGCTGACTGGCGGACTGAGAGTCAGGCTGCTATTGCTCCCTCTTAATGTGGCCTTTATGGCACTCCCACTCCGTGGGATCCGAACTAGGTGTGGTGGTACGCCCAGGGATGGCTCCGGCCGCGCCAGCCACCTGCGCCCTTTCCCATCTCCGGTCTTCTTGAATCTTTCATGACACCAAGCTTAGGTGAGGGAGGAGAAGAGAGTGCGGTAGATGCAGCGCAAGGCTGCTATCACTTAAAACTAATTCACTCGCAAGTCACCGTCCCTGCACCACCTGGTGTGTAGCATACGGTGGAAATCGTCGGACTACGACGGTCGAACTTTTGTACATTGTGTATTGTGCCTGGGCTTTACGCTCTTGTAAAATAAGTTGAATGCATACTGTTCCCTGCTTCAAACCGACCGGCTTTGCGTATGTTAAACAGTGTGCACCGATTAGCGAAAAGACATCCAGGAGCTGTGCTATCTTATGAAACTTTAAGCCGAAAGCCAACTTGAAAAGTCAATTCAGCAAACACGTGTGCATGGTGTCAATATACTTACATGGGAGAGAAAGAAAGAGAGAGAGAGAGAGAGAGAGAGAGAGGAATACGCTTTATTTTGAAAGTATCGTTCAAACTTTTCATCAGAAAATGGCTCTTTTCACTGAGAGAATAGGATAAGTTAACAGATTATGCAAGAATCAAAGGTTAAAAATGGACATCTAATGGGGGCTACAGTTCCACTCTAAGCTTCTGTATTTCAATCACTTTACTCGTAAGGTAGCGCACTAGAAATGGCAGAACAGAGCACTGATATGTTGACGTACGGCCAGCGATATGACGAAAGCTCCGGCGTATGGGACGAGAAGACTTCACGGCAGTGAGCTTGGAGACAGGGAATGAATGTCCTCACTAAAACAGTATAAGAAAAAGTGGCAGCAGAAGAGAGCATTCGGAAGGTACGTTTTAAAATCAGCAAACCCTTTTCAAGAAAAAGCTGTAAAAAAATCACAGGAGAAGAATAGGGGATGATGAGAAGAATAAATACATCTATAAATTGCCAGATGAGGGATTTAGGTGTATGATAGGAACGTAAACGACGGATATAATATAGAAGTTTACGAATTTTCATAAAAATAATATCAATATGTAGGGAGAATGAAAGAGGGGATGTCAGAGTAACGCCAAGGTACCCGAAAGAGGATACCTCGTTGGGAGGAATGGCTGAGGATTCAGGACTATGTGAGGCTCGCACACAAAAAAACACATTGAAAAGATTTCTCATGGTTCAGTTGAAGACCATGATCTGACGACTATTCTGAGGCATGGTCCAGGCCATCCTTCAGAGACTTGAGATGTGTCTAATTTTTAAGAGGATGATTAACAACCATGTCATCGGCATATTTGATGTACAGACAGTCGTTTGGTGATTTCACTGTGGAGGGAGAAGAGGAGAGGGGATAGGATAGTACCTTGAAGAACATCGCAGTTGCTGGGAAGGTCCGCAGATTTCCGCTTGCCGGATTGTATGAATTGAGTGCTGGAAGGAAAAAAATTCTTCGAGCCAAGAGATAACCCAGCTGGGAGAGCCACACGTGGATCTTTTATTAAGGAGGAGATGGCGCTGGCTGGTGTTGAAGGCAGAGGAGTAGTCAAGAAATGCGCATGCGTACGCAGGACAGCCCTTATCTAAATCACTTAGAACCGAATGGAACACAAGGGCACCGGCATCTAGGGCACTACGCCTGGCCTTATATGCGACTTGTTCATATTCCTGGCTATGATATCGATTCTTTTGCAAATGCGCTTTATTATAGTGTTTCGAAGTCATGTATATGGATATAGCCAGTTCCTCATTTAGGATTGGGCGATGCATACCATGATTACTTTTTATCCTAAGCGCTGATTACGCAGGATTTGAGTTCACCCACAGATAACTGCCTGAGGCCCGCCTCTCCGGTAAGGTATCATGGACTGCTGGCAGTAACCAAACTAGAAACCGCATCCGCCTTGATTTCCCACTTTTAATGTACTTCCAACTGCATTCGATATATTTGTTTGCACTTACCCTTGTGCGCCAAAAATCAAGCGACAATGAAGAATAGGCTGTTATTGGTTTGGAAGAAGTTTACCCTTAGTAGTAGGAACATGAATTCGTTTGAAATAAAAATATCCAGGACCATTATAGTTTTGTAGTAAGAATAATTTCAGCCGATTCGTCAGCCTCCAGAAAATGTTTTTTTCGTTGTTGTATTTTCCCTAAACTCCAACAATAATGCTACACCACTAATAGAAGCGAACAGGCAAGTTCCAAGAGGTTGCTCAGAATAAAACGAAGAAGAAGAGGCGATCACTGGAACATGGTGTTTATTGGTCTGTCATGACACCGGGCTCAGGTGAGGGAGGAGAAGAGAGTGCGGAAGATGCAGCGCAAGTCTACTTTCCCTTTAAACTAAATCACGCGCAAGTCACCGTCCTTGCTTCTTGGTCCTTACCGGAGTCGTTAGAGGCGTGATTTCATGACCTTTGCCAAATAACATTATTGTATCTTTTGATGGCACGTCTCTTTTTACTTCCATGCCCCATGAGCTGGCAGTCGTGACCGTCGAGTTATTCTTCCGAAGCAAATACGATGAAACGAAGAATCACCTCAGACACGCACAGATCATTCAAATCCTGAAGCTCTGCCTCAAAATTTACTTCACGCTGAACGGAAGAATCTACGAGCCGGTGAAAGGCACACCAATCGGTTCATCGATTCGGGACTTATAGCTGAGACGTTCCTGCAACGGCGGGAATCACTGGTCTACCGAAATTCGGGGGCTCGATATGTGGATGGCACCTTCGTCATCTTCAAAGAACACCTCAACGGCGTATTCCTGGACATCAACTTTACCATGGAGGAAGAAGTAAACGACTAACTTGCCTTCCTCGATGTCCTCGTCTGTCACGAAGATTGAGATGGTCTTAAAACTAAAGTATTTAGGAAAGCGAGAAATACGACGCAAGTACTGAGCTTCAACAGCAACCACCCAATCAGTCACAAATGCAGTTGCGTATGGGCACTATATCAGCGTGTTGCAACCCACTGCAGCGGGCCAGAATTCCCAAACTGAAGTACCTTCGATGGACGTTCAGAGAAAATAGCTACCCACGCAAACTTGTCAACAGTTGTATGTGTAACCAAGGCGAGAGACCGAACCTCACCGGCCCCAAATTTTGATGAGTGCTACCGTACGTGAAGAACGTCTTGGAGGCCGTTAGGCACCTTCTTACACCACTCAGAGTTGGAGCTGCACACAGACCAGCAGCCAAAGGATCCGCTTCCATGGCAAGAAACGGCTCCCTTGCATTATCATCAAAAGTATAATAAGTTCTGAAATAGAAACTACACGTGGTTTTGCTTCTGGCTATAATCACAAGCGTGGTTTACATAGTGGCTGGACCTCCTAGCTGTCATACAAACTTGCGAATTGTGAAATTGGCCATGGCAAGAGTCACCAATCCAGTTGGCGGGCATGCATGACATAGCACGTCAGCGAGTAAATAAATTTAATTGAGTTCATCTTAACGCACAAGCGGGGTGTGGCATAGGCGGGAGTGGAAGGGGATGGCGTAATGAGAGGCTGGAAGTTCATGGGCGGTGAAGGCTATGAAGAGTCGTGTTAGGAGCGAAATGGCGCGGAGAAAATTGTGTGCAGCTGCTGGAACTTTGGTCACGGTAAAAGTGGGGGATCTCACAATTAATGTGAGATCCCAGTAGTCCACCCCCTTTATGTGCACTCGTGGTATGCAGTGTGGGAAGTAGATCATGCTTGTGGCACGCGCGGGAGTGAGGTATTTTTTAGGTCCCAACCAAGTCGTTAACCGCCTTGGACAATCGATTGTCGCACGAGCAGGAGAAGACAGACAGAGTGAGATCGTGTCTCAGGTCAACGGATTTTTCCAATGAGAACAAGCTATCACGCTTGGGAGTATCAGACCACGCTGAAGGTTTTGGCTTGGAAGGTTGATGCAGTGCAAGCCACCGTCCCTGCGCCACCCTGCTGTGGTGGACATCGTCGGACTACGACGGTCGAACTGACCTGCTTCTGTCCCCTAAACCGGCCGCGTGGGAAATGCACTGGATCAAAACAGGGGCCAAATCAGGATGCGGCAGCAGTTATTTGCGATGAGGTCCCATAACAATTGCCGGACATGGAGGGGGGGGGGTCGCGTGTCCAACATGGACAAAGGTAGGTGCCGGCTCATGCCGCACCCCACTCTCCCAGCGCACTGTTGAATCAATTAGGGTGCACTGCAATCATTGGCTCCGAAGGCTACTAACGGAACACCAAGATACCCCTCTGAGTAAGGCTACAATGTTGCCTTCTTACCATGGCCGTTATGGCGCTCCTATTTAATTGGCATCTGAACCACCCCTCCGCCTTCTTCTCGGTGAAACTGTCAGAGGTTCATTTCAGGTCAAAGTTCTTGGTCATGGTTAGGAGTGGGTTTAGAGGTTAAATTGAGCATGGAAATGGGTATCGTCTGGTATTAAGCGCAAGGCCACCCGTAATACGGGCCAAGTAACTCGTTCCCGCATCCAAACAGCAGTTTATGAGAGATATCTCTGGTTGGGCATCACAAACTATGAATCACAGAGGATATTTTGAGCAGTGTGGCTAGTTTTGGTTTACGTTAGAGAGAGTCATCGAAGTAGCGAATAAATGAGTTTGAGACTATAGTTCTTGGTTGGAAAACTTTTGCTCGGAAGGTTGGTTGATCATGCCAAAGAAACTAACTGACGATTAACATTTCAACCAGTCAGCATTGTAATGTGATGTTATGCAGTACTTTTGACGATAGATCATGTCCTGTGATCACAGCTAGAGTGCTCTGAATACCACCCACTACACGCAAGTGGAAGTGCATCCATCAGGGGTGGCGATGCAGATCCAAAGGCTTGGCTGGCTTTAGCGATCTGATGGGCGATCTCATCGTCCACTTTGGTGCTGCGTGAGAGATTGCTGCCTAGGTACGTGAAGGTATCCACAGGTTTAAATTGGGCGCCATTGACATTGATGTGAGCTACGGTGTAAAGAGTGTTGTGCGACGGTTGATGCACCACAACCGTTTTCTCAGTGTTGATGCGAAGTTCGAAGTTGTCATAGGCGACAGCGAAGAAGCCCATGCTCCTTTGCATTTCCTCTTCTGTCGTTGTATTGAGTGCGCTGTCGTCAACGAATAGAAGTTCGTGGATGGTGGCTGTGGAGACACGCGAGCGGAAGTGCATCCGTCGTTGGTCGAGGATTCGGCAGTCCATCCGGTAGGCGATGCGGATCCCGGGGCGTTCGTCACGGTAGGCATCCGTTAATATGGCAGAGAATAAAAGGTTGAAGAGGGTAGGCGCAAGGAAGCAGTCGTGCTTCACTCTGTTGGTCACTGCGAATGCTTCAGATAATGTCCCGTTGTCAGCAACGCGCACCATCATCCCGTCATGAAGCTGACGTTCCATATGCGTGAACCGTTCAGGACAGCCGAATTTCTGCATGATTTTCCACAGCCCGTCGCGATTCACCGTGTCAAAGGCTTTCTTCAGATCCACAAAGGTAGGGTAGAGGGGGAGTCCGCATCTCTAGGCCCTTCTCTTGCAGCTGGCGAGCAGCGAAGATCATGTCGATTGTTTCTCAGTGTCGCCGGAAGCCGCATTGGCTTTATGGGAGCTGTCCTTGCTCCAGTTGAGAGTTCAATTGGTTGAGGAGAAGGCGGGCAAAGATCTTTCCAGCGATGTTCAGTAGCGAAATTCCTCGGTGGTTATCGCAGAGTTGGCGGTTCCCTTTCTTCTTGTAGAGGTGGACGATGGTGGCGTCTTTGAAATCCTGAGGGACTTGTCCTTGGTGCCACTTTCAGTTCTTGGAAACTAACCTGCAAGGAGGCAGATGCCAGTTTCTCGAGAATTGCTTCACCAATCAGATAGCGAAATGACCTTTAGAGCAGGTTAGTTGCGAAATAAGCGCACTCTCGGGTCCGATGAATAAAAAGTCGCCGACCAGGTCGCGGAGTGCTGAGGTCTGCCTTATAAAATTTTCAAATTCCTATAACGACACTTTGACATGGCAATCGTGCGTCACCGTTAAATAAGTTCACTTACCACTGCTGCCTTGTGGTTAGGTTCTTGATCCAAAGCGGTAGAGGAGACAACCCCGAGGAAACAATCCGAGCGGCTGTTGGTGACCCGCCTGTATTCAAAACACCCAAGAAACCGCGTTAAAATGTCCGATTACAGTAAGAAGATCCATGTTACAGCGTCCTTGGGAACCAACGTGCGTCGCAACCCTGGTTCAGCGGTGCTGGTGCATAGTATACAAACTGTACTACTCAACCGAGGACAGATACTTGGCATTAGATGCTGGAATGTGCGAACTTTGCTGCACCCAGGTACCCAAAGTCTGACAGCACGCAGTCTTCATCAGTACCGCGTGGATGTCTACCGCCTGTCTGAAGTCCGCATGCCTACCTCAGGTGCAATAGAAATAAAGACCCCGGGAGTCAGGTCCCACTTCACCCTGTACCACAGCGGCCCACACGACTCGTCTGGTAGACACAGTCGGGCTATTGCCCTCTCGGAACAAGCGAACCGTGCCTATGCAGTTTCGTATGACTCCCTTCCGATGGAGAGGTTGTCGATGCAATACAGAGATTGCACAGCAACAAGGTGCCTGGAGAGGACGGTATTCTCACAGGAATCTAAAAGGCCTGTATCGAAAGTCTGACGCTCTGGCTCCATGAGGTGACTGAGCGAGTGTGGAGAGATGAAGTAGTTTCTAATTAATGGGGTTCGGGCATCCTTTTGTCCGTATTCAAGAAGGGAGATACGACAAAGTGCGAGAACTATCGCGGCATATGCCTCACTAACTTTTCTGTGAAGGTCTTCACTGTTGTCCTTCGTAAACATTTTCAGTCTAGATGTCTCTAGGTGGAGGCCCAACCATGCCGGATTCCGAGTCGGGCGTGAATGCGTGGACCAGATATTCACGCTGAGGTGCCTTGCGGAATTCCGCCATGGGTATCAGCAACCGACACCAGTCTGCTTTATTGAATTCATCACTGCGTTTGATTCTGTCTATCGTCAGTCCCTGTGGTGCGTAATAGAACTGGCTGGTGTGCCATGATCGAGGCCTACTCTCGTGCCACGACTGCGTGAGTCCTCTCTCCGATATCTGATCTGGTTTTCGACAAAGTTGCATCCTGTCGCCCATTTTATTCAACTACGCAATTGACTGGATTCGCGGGAGGGCACTACATGGTTCTGATGGTATGGAATTTGCACCCGGACGTCGCCTGATTGAGCTAGCCTTGCTGGTTCCCAGTTTTGGTTATCTATATTGTAGTGTCACGTGTGAATAAGTTCGCTACATCGGTCGGCTTATCCGTAAACCCTTGGAAGACTTAATTGTTTTTATCTACACCCTGAGCAGGAGAAAGCACCCCTCATGATTAGTAGCTGTACACTTGAAAAAGAAGGCGGTGCACATACCTCGGAGCGAAGATGCTGCCCGATGGACAGATTAAGGACGACAATGTCTTCCGAATCAATGCTGCTCGCCGGGTTATCTCGATCCTTAGTGCCTACGGACCGGACACGACCTCTCCATCACCATGAAAATCCGTGTGTACCGTGCATCCGTCCGGTCGGTCCTCCTCTATGGTTGTGAATGCTGGACTTTGCGCGTGGAAGATGAGCGACGACTTGAAGTACTTGACCATCGCTGCCTGAGGACCCTGTCTGTAGTGAAGTACTCAGAGGAAGTCTCAAACGAGGCCGTCCGCACTCACTGGGGCAATATCACAAGGCTATCTAGGCCATCTAAGAAAGACGACTGAGGTGGTTTGGGCATGTACTTCGTTGGCCTCCTCGCGAGCTCAGTTCTACTGCTATCGATCCGTCGCCGTTTCCCGCTTGACATGGCTCGACACGGATCGGCAAGACATGGAGGCGGTGCTGGGTCCTTCGTTATTCATCATCCGTCGCTGGATAAAAGAATGGGTTGAGCTATCCACGTCTGGTGCTGCGAATCATTACGCGCGGAGAGGTACAAACCTTGACATCATCGAGGCTGGCTAGATCAGGCCGTTACAAGTACATTTACAAGTACTTCGAGGCTGCCTTATTGCTGCAAATTGCATGACTAGGTAAATGCGTCAAAATTAGTCTGACGCAAGTCGAGGGAACCTATCTAAATCTGGGCAGAGTCGACAACCAGGTTCAAGGTCGTCTTAAAATTCAATTGAGGTTTAAGAAGGCCTAACTAATATAAATCTATCAAATTTTATATTTAAAATAGCGAGAAAAATACTATGTAAGCGAATGATTATATCACCAGCACTAACAACGTAACATTATTTAATAAGCGAAAAAAAAGTCACATTGTATGCAAAATCATAAACGTTAGATAGGGTGGACCGTCTTCTATGGCACCTAGGCCACACATGTGAAATTCAACTAACTCGTTTGTTTCTGTGAAACGTTTATTCATCTTGCCCAGATCGACATTTCAAACGTCGATTTCGACGAGGTCCACCGTATGCTCCACACCAGGTGGTGCGGGGACGATGACTTGCGCGTGAATTAGTTTTAAGTGATAATAGCATTGCGCTGCAGCTACCGCACTCTCTTCTCCTCCCCCACCTGATCCCGGTGTCAAGACAGAGTCAAGAAGACCGGAGGCGGAAGAGGAATCAGGTGGCTGGCGCGGCCGGAGCCACCCCTGGGTGTACCACCACACCTGGCTCGGATCCCAAGGAGTGGGAGTACCATAAAGGTCACGTTAAGAAGGAGCCATTGCAGCCTGATTCTCAGTCCACCAGTCAGCCACTCCACACAAAACACACATTGGGCTGACCACGCGGTCCGAGTTATCCCGTCAGTTGGCAACCCTCCAAGCCACGGCTTTTAGCGCACCGTGATAGTTTCAAGCGTGTCAGATTGTTTATAGTGAGGACAGTGCGCGGAACCGTCAACCTCACTCCCTCCACCACACCAACAATCAGACCACCATCCGAGCCAGTCAGTTGTCTGATGTGGGAGTGGGTACATTGGCTGACCGGGCCTTCGAACGCGTTTAAGCGCACCGCAGCACGACCTAACCCCCTTGACACTCGGACCACGAGTACCAAAACCAGAAGGTAGGAAGCAAACATCGGTGTCTGACTACCAGTATACTGAAATGAGGTTTATACTTTAAAGCAGCTTTGGAGCAGCGCTTGCCTTATAAACACTGAATCCCTTAATACTTTTTCCAACACTGCGCAGAGAAAACATTCGCAATGTGTCCTATACAAAGTACAATTAATAAAATGGTTGTGGTGCCTGCTTTTAGAGTCACGGTGTTTCATGAGTAAGGTCATCAAATTTTTATTAGTAAAATAACTCAGTCGACTGCGTAGAACTGACACTTAATTCGATCTAACAGACTTCTTACGCTGCCCTCTGTGTGTTGTTACGCCAGAATGTGCAACTACGTTTAATCTTGGACACTAAACTGGGCAAGCCTTGTCGGAGTGTGAATACATTCATTGGTTTTGGGGATGTGCGCCTATTAAAAGAGTAGCTTATAATAGTTTGTACAGCACGCGTGAAGCTTGGACAGGAATCCCAATCTATGGAAGCCTCAATCGGCTAAGGACTGAAAATGTGCACTGACGACCGTGTTCGTTGATGGACTGAGCTGCGTTTGGCGACAGCGATCAAGGAAAATCTACAAAAGCAAAAGATGTTACTTGTATTTTTACTACTTCCGTGAATATACTACTGGCGAAAAACGTGTAAGGTCCCAAAGCTAGTAACAGTGGTCTGACTATTGTTCCACCCGTGACACCTAAATATACTACTAGCTGCTTCTTGGCAGTTAAATGAATACTATCATCGCTGTGGCTGATAGAATTCGGCCCAAATATGCATATCCACTTTCAGTCTTCGCCACTAAACCTTCAAATAGACTGATTTACTCCAAGTTAACGCTTAATTTCTTCTATGTTATTCACAGACTGCCGATATGTGTGCATGAAACCATGTGCACCGCATAAACCATCTCTTGTAGAGCAAATCGTCTCCCAGACAGAGGTCACTGCGTATAGCAGGCCAGCTACGTGTCTGCGTAGAGATCATAGGACTGACCCAACGACAGTACAGAGCAAAAAATACCCCAAATTTCAAAAAATATCACCTATATCGGCAAGTCAAGGAGACAGTTGCTTGTCAGTAAGTTCTTAAACTTTGGGTCAAAAGAACTATTGACTGTTGTTGGGAACACGCTTTTTAAACGATGGAGAATTTCGCTATCAGTTGGTGATCTTTTTACGGAAATTTGGAAACTCAATGCAGCTATTAAACAGATGCATAATCTTACAAATGTTTGTGAAAAATAAGACGACGTCTATTTCTAAAACATCACATGAAACACAATAGAGAACGCTGAATTAATCTCGAAGGAATTGGAAATTCTCGCGCCATGCTGGGACCGAGGAGGGCAATCGTAAAGGTGACGTTCCTCTCTCGGCATCATCCAGGTGTGAGCTTTAACCGATAGTTCGACCGTCCATGACGACGAGGTCCACCATATACACCACTGCAGATTGGTGCAGGAACGGGGACATGCGCTGTATTAAAGTGAGGGTAAACTTGCACTGTACCTACCTCACCTTCCGTTCCACTCCCTCACCAAGACCCGATGTCATGTCAGAGTCAAGTAAACAGGATACGAGAGAGGGCGCAGGCCCACGTTCTGTGGTCCAATCTAAAACAAATACACTACAACTAGTCAGTTGACGCCACAATTAACACCGATAAACGGTGCACGAGCCTTCTCATCTGGTAAAGACGAGAGTCACGGTAAGAAGCGCGCGACTATCAATGGCAGATGGAGACTAGCATTTATGATCAGCTTACTAGGCAAATACCAAGCCACTTTATCACCCAGCGCGCTTGCCAGGTGGGGTAAACGCGAGGTGTGTTTTGTACGATCATCAAATAAAACAGTGTAGATAAACAAAAGTGACCAAACATTCAAAGGTAAGCTAGTCTGATATCTTGGCACAATGTCACCCTACCCAGTCATGACTGTGGCTTCTACGTTTTCCAAACTTCGGTTAAACGCAAAGCGGACTTCGGGCCATTTCAGTTATACCCTGCAAACTGGTTGCTAAAGTGTCTCCTAGCGCATTGAACAGATTCGAAGGGACTTCCTTCTGCTATTTTATGACCAACAGGTAAAGCGATTACACGCGCAAGTGCCACAACACATCTGTAACCTCAAACACCTTCTCCTTCCCGTCAGCGTTGAATTATGCAGTTGCCGAAACATGCAGGATTGAAGCATGAGATAAGCATGACCTGAATGGTCCTATTTTACAGATGTTTTAGACTAGGTATAGGGAGAAACGCAGGCATGATGGACGATCGACAGACTGGCTAAAAAACTGGTAGTGAAGCGGCATACTGCTAATCACACCCTTTCTAAGGGAGTCAGCGCCGACCGAGCTCGCCGGTGTGTCTGTTCTATAAAAAGAAGAATTATCGAGGGTTGGTATTTATAAACAAACGTGTTGGGTTCATTATATCGATGACATCGACTCAGGCAAACACGGTGGGTAAAGTATGCGTGCACCCGTGAACTGTACTTATATTAAGTGCTTTTTCAGATTCAACCTTTGACAACAGTTCACAACTTTTAAATTAACTTTGTCAGGAAATTTGGAAGAAGGTCGTTACCTGCCCGACCATCAGTCAACTCTACTAACAGCAAGAAAAATCGGCGGATTGGCAAGAACTATCGGGTATGTTCGTTTTTTTGTCCTTTGCTCAAAGAAGCAGGCAAATTAGTTCTTCTTGATCGCACCACCACCACCACCACCGATCGGACCATACCAATCGACGACGATGCCTTCGTCCCAGGCGTTTGCTGGGATCGGCAGGGTACCCCCCCTCCCGCGCCCCCACAACATGAAACACCGAGTACAAAGTTCTGTCTTCCTGACAACACCTCTCACCTATCACCTGCAAACTAATATGTCAAGCGATTCCTACCCGAATGATCCTGGAAGGAACGTGACAATGAGTTTGCAGAAACGGATCAAATATAGCCGGTGAAAGTGAGGATTTGTTGCAATTTTAGCAAGATCAACCAACGAGCAAAAAAACTTAAACATACAATCAGATTAAGCACCCATTAAACCGGTCCTCGGTGTTTACTTCTTCCATTTAACACTGCTTTTGCACACTCATCCACCATATGATCCTGTTCAGTCATCATTTAGGCTGACGGCGATCGCAGACACTTCGTTTCTACATTAAGTTCTAGCGCACAGTACGGTCACAGGTTTTCCAACCTGGGGTGCGCACGCACAGACTTATGAGCACGTCAAACACTGTGCGCAAATTAAACACTAGTTGATTTGAAGGGTGCGGTCCCTTCAACTTTGATCCAGCGACGAAGTTTAGCCCTATGAGCAGTTGAACAGCGTTGTGAAACACTGACGACGCTCGAACAGTACTGTCTTGAAATTTGGAAATCGGTCCTGCTAACGACGAGGGTAAAGTTGAGAAGATCCGTTGTAAATGTGAACTCTATGTGTTCTTGGCATGCGTCAGACGAGTGACCCACGAATGAAGACTCGGGCGCATGAATTTTAAAAATCAAATGGTTGGGTTTGTTTAAGATTTTTCAGTCACTGAGCCATCAAACGCCTCTATTTTAATTTTATTGTCATGGAAACTAATGGGTTGACTTAATCAAAGAATTCAAGCTCAAGCCAGGATGTTCACAATAAGCTCGCAGATACAGACGGCTGAAATGCAAATCTCGATGCTGCTGGACCATTGCCTCCTCATTAGAGACTGATGATCCGCGGGAAGGGCCGCGCGGTGAAAACGGGTCTTGGTGGGGCAGTGGAACGGAAGGTGAGGTAGGTACAGTGCAAGTTCACTCTCACTTTAATACAGTGCATGTCCCCGTTCCTGCACCAATCTGCAGTGGTGTATATGGTGGACATCGTCGTCATGGACGGTCGAACTATCGGTTAAAGCTCACACCTGGATGATGCCGAGAGAGGAACGTCACCTTTACGATTGCCATCCTCGGTCCCAGCATGGCGCGAGAATTTCCAATTCCTTCGAGATGAATTCAGCGTTCTCTATTGTGTTTCATGTGTTGTTTTAGAAATGGACGTCGTCTTATTTTTCACAAAAATTTGTAAGATTATGCATCTATTTAATAACTGCATTGAGTTTCCAAAATTTCCGTAAAAAGATCACCAACTGATAGCGAAATTCTCCATGGTTTAAAAAGCGTGTTCCCAACAACAGTCAACGGTTCTTTTGACCCAAAGTTTGAGAACTTACTGACAAACAACTGTCTCTTTGACTTGCCGATATAGGTTATCTTTTTTAAAATTTTGGGTATTTTTTGCTCTGTACTGTCGTTGGGTCAGTCCTATGATCTCTACCCAGACATGTAGCTGGCCTGCTGTACACAGTGACCTCTGTCTGGGAGACGATTGCTCTACAAGAGATGGTTTATGCGGTGCACATGGTTTCATGCACATATATCGGCAGTCTGTGAATAACATAAAAGAAATTATGCGCTAACTTGGAGTAAATCAGTCTATTTGAAGGTTTAGTGGCGAACACTGAAAGTGGATATACATATTTGGGCCGAATTCTATCAGCCACAGCGATGATAGTATTCATTTAACTGCCAAGAAGCAGCTAGTAGTATATTTAGGTGTCACGGGTGGAACAATAGTCAGAACACTGTTACTAGCTTTGGGACCTTACACGTTTTTCACCAGTAGTATATTCACGGAAGTAGTAAAAATACAAGTAACATCTTTTGCTTTTGTAGATTTTCCTTGATCGCTGTCGCCAAACGCAGCTCAGTCCATCAACGTACACGTTCGTCAGTGCACATTTTCAGTCCTTAGCCGATTGAGGCTTCCATAGATTGGGATTCCTGTCCAAGCTTCATGCGTGCTGTACAAACTATTATAAGCTACTCTTTTAATAGGCGCATCCCCAAAAACCAATGAATGTATTCACACTCCGACAAGGCTTGCCCAGTTTAGTGTCCAAGATTAAACGTAGTTGCACATTCTGGCGTAACAACCCACAGAGGGCAGCTTAAGAAGTCTGTTAGATCGAATTGAGTGTCAGTTCTACGCAGTCGACTGAGTTATTTTACTAATAAAAATTTGATGATCTTACTCATGAAACGCCGTGTCTCTAAAAGCAGGCACCACAACCATTTTATTTATTGTACTTTGTATAGGACACATTGCGAATGTTTTCTCTGCGCAGTGTTGGAAAAATTATTAAGGGATTCAGTGTTTATAAGGCAAGCGCTGCTCCAAAGTTGCTTTAAAGTAGAATCCTGCTTTCAGTATACTGGTAGTCAGACACCGATGTTTGCTTCTTACCTCTGGTTTTGGTACTCGTGGTCCGAGTGCCAAGGGGGTTAGGTGGTGCTGCGGTGTACTTAAACGCGTTCGAAGGCCCGGTCAGCCAATGCACCCACTCCCACATCAGGCAACTGACCGGCTCGGACGGTGGTCTGATTGTGGGGGTGGGGGAGAGAGTGAGTTGACGAGTTCCGCGCACTGTCCTCACAATAAACAATCTGACACGCTTGAAACTATCACGGTGCGCTAAAAGCCGTGGCTTGGAAGGTTGCCAACTGACGGGATAACTCGGACCGCGTGGTCAGCTCAATGTGTGTTTTATGTGGAGTGGCTGACTGGTGGACTGAGAATCAGGCTGCAATGGCTCCTTCTTAACGTGACCTTTATGGCACTCCCACTCCGTGGGATCCGAGCCAGTTGTGGTGGTACACCCAGGGGTGGCTCAGGCCGCGCCAGCCACCTGCTTCCTCTTCCGCCTCCGGTCTTCTTAACTCTGTCTTGACACCGGGATCAGGTGGGGGAGGAGGAGAGAGTGCGGTAGCTGCGGCGCAATGCTATTATCACTTAAAACTAATTCACGCGCAAGTCATCGTCCCCGCACCACCTGGTGGGGAGCATACGGTGGACCTCGTCGAAATCGACGGTTGAACTGTCGATCTGGGCAAGATGAATAAACGTTTCACAGAAACAAACGAGTTAGTTGAATTTCACATGTGTGGCCTAGGCGCCATAGAAGACGGTCCACCCTATCTAACGTTTATGATTTTGCATACAATGTGACTTATTTTTCGCTTATTAAATAATGTTACGTTGTTAGTGCTGGTGATATAATCATTCGCTTACATAGTATTTATCTCGCTATTTTAAATATAAAATTTGATAGATTTATATTAGTTAGGCCGTCTTACACCTCAATTGAATTTTAAGACGACCTTGAACCTGGTTGTCGACTCTGCCCAGATTTAGATAGGTTCCCTCGACGCATTTACCTAGTCATGCAATTTGCAGCAATAAGGCAGCCTCGAAGTACTTGTAAATGTACTTGTAACGGCCTGATCTAGCCAGCCTCGATGATGTCAAGGTTTGTACCTCTCCGCGCGTAATGATTCGCAGCACCAGACGTGGATAGCTCAACCCATTCTTTTATCCAGCGACGGATGATGAATAACGAAGGACCAAGCACCGCCTCCATGTCTTGCCGATCCGTGTCGAGCCGTGTCAAGCGGGAAACGGCGACGGATCGATAGCAGTAGAACTGAGCTCGCGAGGCGGCCAACGAAGTACATGCCCAAACCACCTCAGTCGTCTTTCTTAGATGGCCTGAGATAGCCTTGTGATATTGCCCCAGTGAGTGCGGACGACCTCGTTTGAGACTTCCTCTGAGTACTTCACTACAGGCAGGGTCCTCAGGCAGCGATGGTCAAGTACTTCAAGTCGTCGCTCATCTTCCACGCGCAAAGTCCAGCATTCACAACCATAGAGGAGGACCGACCGGACGGATGCACGGTACACACGGATTTTCATGGTGATGGAGAGGTCGTGTCCAGTCCGTAGGCACTAAGGATCGAGATAACCCGGCGAGCAGCGTTGATTCGGAAGACATTGTCGTCCTTAATCTGTCCATCGGGCAGCATCTTCGCCCCGAGGTATGTGCACTGCCTTCTTTTTCAAGTGTACAACTACTAATCATGAGGGGTGCTTTCTCCTGCTCAGGGTGTAGATCAAAAAAAGTTAAGTCTTCCAAGGGTGTACGGATAAGCCGACCGATGTAGCGAACTTATTCACACGTGACACTACAATATAGATAACCAAAACTGGGAACCAGCAAGGCTAGCTCAATCAGGCGACGTCCGGGTGCAAATTCCATACCGTCAGAACCATGTAGTGCCCTCCCGAGAATCCAGTCAATTGCGTAGTTGAATAAAATGGGCGACAGGATGCAACTTTGTCGAAAACCAGATCAGATATCGGAGAGAGGACTCACGCAATGGTGGCACGAGAGTAGGCCTCGATCATGGCACACCAGCCAGTTCTATTACGCACCACAGGGACTGACGATGGACAGAATCAAACGCAGTGATGAATTCAATAAAGCAGACTGGTGTCGGTTGCTGATATCCATGGCGGAATTCCGCAAGGCACCTCAGCGTGAATATCTGGTCCACGCATTCACGCCCGACTCGGAATCCGGCATGGTTGGGCCTCCACCTAGAGACATACAGATTGAAAATGTCTGCGAAGGACAACAGTCAAGACCTTCACAGAAAAGTCAGTGAGGCATATGCCGCGATAGTTCTCACACTTTGTCTTATCTCCCTTCTTGAATACGGACAAAAGGATGCCCGAACCCCATTTATTAGAAACTACTTCATCTCTCCACACTCGCTCAGTCACCTCATGGAGCCAGAGCGTCAGAATTTCGATACAGGCCTTTTAGATTCCCGTGAGAATACCGTCCTCTCCGGGCACCTTGTTGCTGTGCGATCTCTGTATTGCATCGACAACCTCTCCATCGGAAGGGAGTCATACGAAACTGCATAGGCACGGTTCGCTTGTTCCGAGAGGGCAATAGCCCGATTATGTCTACCAGACGAGTCGTGTGGGCCGCTGTGGTACAGGGTGAAGTGGGACCTGACTCCCGGGGTATTTATTTCTATTGCATCTGAGGTAGGCATGCGGACTTCAGACAAGCGGTAGACATCCACGCGGTACTGATGAAGACTGCGTGCCGTCAGACTTTGGGTACCTGGGTGCAGCAAAGTTCGCACATTCCAGCATCTAATGCCAAGTATCTGTCCTCGGTTGAGTAGTACAGTTTGTATACTATGCACCAGCACCGCTGAACCAGGGTTGCGACGCACGTTGGTTCCCAAGGACACTGTAACATGGATCTTCGTACTGTAATCGGACAGTTTAACGCGGTTTCTTGGGTATGTTGAATACAGGCGGGTCACCAACAGCCGCTCGGATTGTTTGTTCGGGGTTGTCTCCTCTACCGCTTTGGATCAAGAACCTAACCACAAGGCAGCAGTGGTAAGTGAACTTATTTAACGGTGACGCACGATTGCCATGTCAAAGTGTCGTTATAGGAATTAGAAAATTTTATAAGGCAGACCTCAGCACTCCGCGACCTGGTCGGCGACTTTTTATTCATCGGACCCGAGAGTGCGCTTATTTCGCAACTAACCTGCTCTAAAGGTCATTTCGCTATCTGATTGGTGAAGCAATTCTCGAGAAACTGGCATCTGCCTCCTTGCAGGTTAGTTTCCAAGAACTGAAAGTGGCACCAAGGAAAAGTTCCCAAGGATTCCAAAGACGCCACCATTGTCCACCTCTACAAGAAGAAATGGAACCGCCAACTCTGCGATAACCACCGAGGAATTTCGCTACTGAACATCGCTGGAAAGATCTTTGCCCGCATTCGCCTCAACCGCTTGAACGCTCACCTGGAGCAAGGACAGCTCCCGTAAAGCCAATGCGGCTTCCGATGACACTGAGGAACAGTCGACATGATCTTCGCTGCTCGCCAGCTGCAAGAGAAGTGCCAAGAGATGCGGACTCACTTCTACCCTACCTTTATGGATCTGACGAAAGCCTTTGACACGGTGAATCGCGACGGGCTGTGGAAAATCGTGCAGAAATTCTGCTTTCCTGAACGGTTCACGCATATGGTACTTCAGCTTCACGACGGGATGATGGCGCGCGTTGCTGACAACGGGAAATTATCTGAAGCATTCGCAGTGACCAACGGTGTGAAGCAGGGCTGCGTCCTTGCGCCTACCCTCTTCAGCCTCATGTTTTCTGCCATGTTAATGGATGCCTACCGTGACGAACGCCCCGGGATCCGCATCGCCTACCGGATGGACGGCCGAATCCTCGACCAACAACGGATGCATTTCCGCTCGCGTGTCTCCACAGCCACCATCCACGAACTTCTATTCAATGACGACTGCGCACTCAATACAACGACAGAAGAGGAAATGCAAAGGAGCATGGACCTCTTCGATGCCGCCTGTGTCAACTTCGGACTTCGCATCAACACTGAGAAAACGGTTGTGATGCATCAACCATCGCACAACACTCTTTACACCGTAGCTCACATAAATGTCAATGGTGCCCAACTTAAATCTGTGGATACCTTCACGTACCTAGGCAGCAATCTCTCACGCAGCACCAAAGTCGACGATGAGATCACCCATCAGATCGCTAAAGCCAGCCAAGCCTTTGGATCTGCATCGCCACCCCTGATGGATGCACTTCCACTTGCGTGTAGTGGGTGGTATTCAGAGCACTCTAGCTGTGATCACAGAACATGATCTATCGTCAAAAGTACTGCATAACATCACATTACAATGCTGACTGGTTGAAATGTTAATCGTCAGTTAGTTTGTTTGGCATGATCAACCAACCTTCCGAGCAAAGCATCAACTTCTATGGCTGTCTCTAACGTAAACCAAAACTAGCCGCACTGCTCAAAATATCCTCTGTGATTCATAGTTTGTGATGCTCAACCAGAGTAATCTATCATCAACTGCTGTTTGGACGCGGGAACGAGTTTCTTGGCCCGTATTACGGGTGGCCTTGCGCTTAATACCAGACGATACCCATTTCCATGCTCAATTTAACCTCTAAACCCACTCCTAACCATGACCAAGAACTTTGACCTGAAATGAACCTCTGACAGTTTCACCGAGAAGAAGGCGGAGGGGTGGTTCAGATGCCAATTAAATAGGAGCGCCATAACGGCCATGGTAAGAAGACAAAATTGTAGCCTTACTCAGAGGGGTATCTTGGTGTTCCGTTAGTAGCCTTCGGAGCCAATGATTGCAGTGCATCCTAATTGATTCAACAGTGCGCTAGGAGAGTGGGGTGCAGCATGAGCCGGCACCTACCTTTGCCCATGTTGGACACGCGACCCCCCCCCTCCATGTCCGGCAATTGTTATGGGACCTCATCGCAAAATAACTCCTGCCGCATCCTGATTTGGCCCCTGTTTTGATCCAGTGCATTTCCCACGCGGCCGGTTTAGGGGACAGAAGCAGGTCAGTTCGACCGTCGTAGTCCGACGATGTCCACCACAGCAGGGTGGCGCAGGGACGGTGGCTTGCACTGCATCAACCTTCCAAGCCAAAACCTTCAGCGTGGTCTGATACTCCCAAGCGTGATAGCTTGTTCTCATTGGAAAAATCCGTTGACCTGAGACACGATCTCACGCTGTCTGTCTTCTCCTGCTCGTGCGACAATCGATTGTCCAAGGCGGTTAACGACCTGGTTGGGACCTAAAAAATACCACACACCCGCGCGTGCCACAAGCATGATCTACTTCCCACACTGCATACCACGAGTGCACACAAAGGGGGTGGACTACTGGCATCTCACATTAATTGTGAGATCCTCCACTTTTACCGTGACCAAAGTTCGAGCAGCTGCACACAATTTTCCCCGCGCCATTTCGCTCCTAACACGACTCTTCATAGCCTTCACCGCCCATGAACTTTCCAGCCTCTCATTACGCCATCCCCTTCCACTCCCGCCTATGCCACACCCCGCTTGTGCGTTAAGATGAACTCAATTAAATTTATTTACTCGCTGACGTGCTATGCCATGCATGCCCGCCAACTGGATTGGTGACTCTTGCCATGGCCAATTTCACAATTCGCAAGTTTGTATGACAGCTAGGAGGTCCAGCCACTATGTAAACCACGCTTGTGATTATAGCCAGAAGCAAAACCACGTGTAGTTTCTATTTCAGAACTTATTATACTTTTGATGATAATGCAAGGGAGCCGTTTCTTGCCATGGAAGCGGATCCTTTGGCCTCATTGTTTGGCAGCTGGTCGGTGTGCAGCTCCAACTCTGAGTGGTGTAAGAAGGTGCCTAACGGCCTCCAAGACGTTCTTCACGTACGGTAGCACTCGCCAAAATGTGGGGCCGGTGAGGTTCGGTCTCTCGCCTTGGTTACACATACAACTGTTGACAAATTTGCGTGGGTAGCTATTTTCTCTGAACGTCCATCGAAGGTACTTCAGTTTGGCAATTCTGGCCCGCTGCAGTGGGTTGCAACACGCTGATATAGTGCCCATACGCAACTGCATTTGTGACTGATTGGGTGGTTGCTGTTGACGCTCAGTACTTGCGTCGTATTTCTCGCTTTCCTAAATACTTTAGTTTTAAGACCATCTCAATCTTCGTGACAGACGAGGACATCGAGGAAGGCAAGTTAGTCGTTTACTTCTTCCTCCATGGTAAAGTTGATGTCCAGGAATACGCCGTTGAGGTGTTCTTTGAAGATGACGAAGGTGCCATCCACATATCGAGCCCCGAATTTCGGTAGACCAGTGATTCCCGCCGTTGCAGGAACGTCTCAGCTATGAGTCCCGAATCGATGAACCGATTGGTGTGCCTTTCACCGGCTCGTAGATTCTTCCGTTCAGCGTGAAGTAAATTTTGAGGCAGAGCTTCAGGATTTGAATGATCTGTGCGTGTCTGAGGTGATTCTTCGTTTCATCGTATTTGCTTCGGAAGAGTAACTCGACGGTCACGACTGCCAGCTCATGGGGCATGGAAGTAAAAAGAGACGTGCCATCAAAAGATACAATAATGTTATTTGGCAAAGGTCATGAAATCACGCCTCTAACGACTCGGGTAAGGACCAAGAAGCAAGGACGGTGACTTGCGCGTGATTTAGTTTAAAGGGAAATTAGACTTGCGCTGCATCTTCCGCACTCTCTTCTCCTCCCTCACCTGAGCCCGGTGTCATGACAGACCAATAAACACCATGTTCCAGTGATCGCCTCTTCTTCTTCGTTTTATTCTGAGCAACCTCTTGGAACTTGCCTGTTCGCTTCTATTAGTGGTGTAGCATTATTGTTGGAGTTTAGGGAAAATACAACAACGAAAAAACATTTTCTGGAGGCTGACGAATCGGCTGAAATTATTCTTACTACAAAACTATAATGGTCCTGGATATTTTTATTTCAAACGAATTCATGTTCCTACTACTAAGGGTAAACTTCTTCCAAACCAATAACAGCCTATTCTTCATTGTCGCTTGATTTTTGGCGCACAAGGGTAAGTGCAAAACAAATATATCGAATGCAGTTGGAAGTACATTAAAAGTGGGAAATCAAGGCGGATGCGGTTTCTAGTTTGGTTACTGCCAGCCGTCCATGATACCTTACCGGAGAGGCGGGCCTCAGGCAGTTATCTGTGGGTGAACTCAAATCCTGCGTAATCAGCGCTTAGGATGAACAATAATCATGGTATGCATCGCCCAATCCTAAATGAGGAACTGGCTATATCCATATACATGACTTCGAAACACTATAATAAAGCGCATTTGCAAAAAGAATCGATATCATAGCCAGGAATATGAACAAGTCGCATATAAGGCCAGGCGTAGTGCCCTAGATGCCGGTGCCCTTGTGTTCCATTCGGTTCTAAGTGATTTAGATAAGGGCTGCCGTGCGTACGCATGCGCATTTCTTGACTACTCCTCTGCCTTCAACACCAGCCAGCGCCATCTCCTCCTTAATAAAAGATCCACGTGTGGCTCTCCCAGCTGGGTTATCTCTTGGCTCGAAGAATTTTTTTCCTTCCAGCACTAAATTCGTACAATCCGGCAAGTGGAAATCTGCGGACCTTCCCAGCAACTGCGATGTTCTTCAAGGTACTATCCTATCCCCTCTCCTCTTCTCCCTCCACAGTGAAATCACCAAACGACTGCCTGTACATCAAATATGCCGATGACATGGTTGTTGATCATCCTCTTAAAAATTAGACACATCTCAAGTCTCTGAAGGATGGCCTGGACCATGCCTCAGAATAGTCGTCAGATCATGGTCTTCAACTGAACCATGAGAAATCTTTGAAATGTGTTTTTTTGTGTGCGAGCCTCACATAGTCCTGAATCCTCAGCCATTCCTCCCAACGAGGTATCCTCTTTCGGGTACCTTGGCGTTACTCTGACATCCCATCTTTCATTCTCCCTACATATTGATATTATTTTTATGAAAATTCGTAAACTTCTATATTATATCCGTCGTTTACGTTCCTATCATACACCTAATCCCTCATCTGGCAATTTATAGATGTATTTATTCTTCTCATCATCCCCTATTCTTCTCCTGTGATTTTTACAGCTTTTCTTGAAAAGGGTTTGCTGATTTTAAAACGTACCTTCCGAATGCTCTCTTCTGCTGCCACTTTTTCTTATACTGTTTTAGTGAGGACATTCATCCCCTGTCTCCAAGCTCACTGCCGTGAAGTCTTCTCGTCCCATACGCCGGAGCTTTCGTCATATCGCTGGCCGTACGTCAACATATCAGTGCTCTGTTCTGCCATTTCTAGTGCGCTACCTTACGAGTAAAGTGATTGAAATACAGAAGCTTAGAGTGGAACTGTAGCCCCCATTAGATGTCCATTTTTAACCTTTTGATTCTTGCATAATCTGTTAACTTATCCTATTCTCTCAGTGAAAAGAGCCATTTTCTGATGAAAAGTTTGAACGATACTTTCAAAATAAAGCGTATTCCTCTCTCTCTCTCTCTCCCATGTAAGTATATTGACACCATGCACACGTGTTTGCTGAATTGACTTTTCGTTGGCTTTCGGCTTAAAAGTTTCATAAGATAGCACAGCTCCTGATGTCTTTTTCGCTAATCGGTGCGCACTGTTTAACATACGCGAAACCGGTCGGTTTGAAGCAGGGAACAGTGTGCATTCAACTTATTTTACAAGAGCATAAAGCCCAGGCACAATACACAATATACAAAAGTTCGACCGTCGTAGTCCGACGATTTCCACCGTATGCTCCACTGCAGGGTGGTGCAGGGACGGTGACTTGCGCGTGATTTAGTTTAAAGTGATAGTAGCCTTGCGCTGCATCTTCCGCATTTTCTTCTCCTCCCTCACCTGAGTCCGGTGTCATGACAGATTCAAGAAGACCGGAGATGGGAGAGGGCGCAGGTGGCTGGCGCGGCCGGAGCCATCCCTGGGCGTACCACCACACCTAGCTCGGATCCCACGGAGTGGGAGCGCCATAAAAGCCACATTAAGAGGGAGCAATAGCAGCCTGACTCTCAGTCCGCCAGTCAGCCACTCCACACAATAACACACATTGGGCTGAACACGCGGTCCGAGTTATCCCGTCAGTTGGCAACCTTCCAAGACACGGCTTTTAGCGCACCATGATCGTTTCGAGCGCGTCAGATTGCTTATAGTGAGGAAAATGCGCTGAGCTGTCGACCTCACTCTCTCCCCAACCCCCACAATCAAACCATGGTTCGAGCCGGTCAGTTGTCTGAGATGGGAGTGGGCGCATTGGCTGAAAGGTCGGCGAACCCATCTTGATGCGCCACAGCACGACCTGGCTCCCATAACGCACAGACCAGGAGGAACTATATCAGGGGATATGGAGGAGCCATCACCGTCTGACTCCCAGTCCACTGGTCAGCCACTCGACACACACAGCACATACACTGGGCCGACGGCGTGGTCCGGTGTAAGCGATCAATTGGCAACCTTCAAACCATGGTTTCTAGGACACCGTGATTTTAACAGGTTCATTAATATGATGATAAGGGTGTTGTCTATGTATTAGTGTAGATGGTGTGCACTGATGTGGCTTAGCCTCCGGTGTTTTACCGCAGGTTGTCGTGGAGGCATATGTGTCCTTATAGACCCATTCGGTGTATAAATGTGCGGAAGCAGTGAAAGCAATGGAGGCGGGCGCGGCGACTTTATGTCGGAGCCCCAGACACTGGTTCACCAGCCTCCATGCAATGGATTCACAGGTGACCGACCAGGCCGATGCGTGAGTTGAAGTTGCAGGTGCAGTGTGGGCAGGAGAAATTAGGAGAGGCTGGGGGGAAGTCGTTTATGGCAGTGGGGGGTGGCAGTGGCGGTAAGAATGGCAGGAGCGGAGGGTGTGCATGGTGTATCTGTGTTGTCGGCATTGTGGTGAATTCTGCTGTCATGAATGCGAATGTAACCGAATAGGCCCATGCGATGAGTGAATGTGCGAGGACAGGGAGGACAGTGGAGGCGACTATCTGTGCTGTGTATGGTGCTCCAGGCACTGGTTCACCAGTCTCTGTACGATGGATTCGCAAGTGACCGTCCAGGCCGATGCGTGAGGTGAATGTGCGGTCGCATTGAGGACAGTGTTGGAGAGAGTCCCGCATCCGCTGACGGTGGTGGTGGTGGTAGTGAAGGCGAAGACGGTGGTGGTTGCGGTGGTGGGGCTAACAGGCGATGAGTAGAGGGATGTGGTCTCTATGATGGTGAGAGTAATGGAATCGATGTCAGGAGTGAGGGTGGGGGAGTATGAAGGAGGGTTGGCAGAATTTGACGTAGAAATTGGAATTGTCAGATTGTTGGTGCATTGTGTCTGAAGATGTCCAACCAGGCCGATTAGCGCGCGGAAGATGCGTTGACATCGCGGGCATGCTGGCAGGGCCTGGGCATCGACGATGTTGGTCTGGGGCGCTGGTGACTTTCACGCCGCTCTTTTGGCCTTGGCGGCTGTGATCCTGCTGGCTTCGTAGATTGCTGCCCCTGTCTTCACTGTCCTTCTCCAAGCCGGTCGGTTCCGGGCGAGCTCCTCCCAGGTCGCCGGGTTGATCTGCAGTTGCTTCAGGAAGGTCTTCAGAGTGTCGTTGTAGCGTCGTTTTTGACCTCCCTGGCGACGAGTAACCATGGCGACATCTCCAGCGAAGAGTTGTTCATTTTACATCCTCACAATATGGCCGCTCCAGCGCAGTTGCAGTTGTTTTAGCATAGCATAAATGCTGAGAAGATCTGTTCGTTCCAACACTTCCATGTCCAGTATCCTGTCTTGCCATGTCAGCTTTAGTTGAGCTGTAGTTGAGCTTCCGCGCCTGCTTTTGGTAGATCGTCCACGTCTCTGCTCCATACAGCAGCGTCGGCAATGTGACAGCTTTGTACATCTCGAGTTTGGTGCTGAGGAGGAGACCGTGTTGATTTTAGACCACGTTCTGCATGCGTCCAAAGGCTTGGCTGGCTTTGGCGATCCGATGGGCAATCTCATCGTAAACTTTGATGCTGCGGGAGAGATTGCTGCCCAGGTACGTGCAGGTATCCACAGATTTAAGTTGGACACCATTGACATTGATGTGAGCTGCAGTGTAGATGGTATTGGGCGGTGGCTGATGCATCACAACCGTTTTTCTCCGTGTTTGTGCGAAGTCTGCAGTTGTCTGAGCGGCAGCGAAGAGGTCCATGCTCCTTTGCATTTCCTCTTCTATCGTTGCATTGAGTGCGCAGTCTTCAGCGAAGTTCGTGGATGGTGGCTGTGGAGACACGCGAGTGAAAAGTGCATCCGCCGTTGGTTGAGGAGTCGGCCATCAATTCGGTAGGTGATGCGGATCCCGGGGCGTTTGTCAAGGTAGGCGTTTATCAGAATACCAGAGCACATGAGACTGAAGAGTGTAGATGCAAGGACGCAGCCCCTGCTTCACTCTGTTGGTCACCGAGAATGCTTCAGATACTGTCCCATTGTCAATGACACGCACCGTCATCCCGTCATGAAACTGACACACCATGTGCGTGAAGCGCTCACGACAGTCGAAATTTTTGCATAATTCCACAGACCGTCACCATTCACCGTGTCAAAGGCTTTCTCCAGATTCACGAAGGTAGTCTAGAGGGGTTTCACATCTCCTGGTGCTTCTCTTGTAGCTGGCGAGTGGCGAAAATCACGTCGATTGTTCCTTGGTGTCGTCGGAAGCCACATTGACTTTCCGGGAGAAGTCCTTGCTCCAGGTGAGCGTTCAAGTGATTGAGGAGAATCCGGTCGAAGATCTTTCCGGCGATGTTCAGCACCGAGATTCCTTGGTGGTTGTCACCGAGTTGTCGGTTCGGTTTCTTCTTGCAGAGGTGGACAACGGTTGCGTCTTTAAAATCCTGAGGGACTTGCCCTTGGTGCCACATCTCCTGGAAGAGCACTGTGAGTCGGTTCATCAGTTGGGGTCCGCCATGCTTGTAAATCTCAGCAGGAATCGCATCCGAGCCAAGTGATTTCCGGCTGGAG
>WEDG01002013.1:0-112718 GCA_017591395.1 Schistocephalus solidus | reverse complement strand
CCGTGTGGAATCGCCACGGTATTCACCTGAACACCAAACACGAGCTGGTTTCTAGCTCCAAATGAATCTGGCTCCCGTGGATATTGCGCAGATAGAAGTGCCATAATGGCCTTAGGAAGAAGTCAATGAATCCCGATGCGTGTTACCTCCCGGTAACACACTCCCAAGCCAAGACTGTTCGTACGTCATGGCCCAAGCATCTAATAAGAACTTTATCGATCCCACACGCCAGTTGGACCGTCGTTTTCGACGAGGTCCACAATATACTCCAAAATAGGGTGGTACAGGGACGGTGAATTGCACTTGGTTGCAGTGAGAGTAGATTTTTCAATGCGCCCACCTCACTCTATGTTCCACTCCCCCACCTGAGCCCGGTGTCAAGACAGAGTCAAGAAGACCGAAGATGGGAGAGGTCGCAGGCCCACGCACTGTGGTCCAACACCAAAAAGAACATAACATTACAAGAGTGTGCTGGTTCAGATTCCAACTGAATGGGAGTGCCATAAAGACCACATTAAGAAGGAGCCATTGCAGCCTGACTCTCAGTCCGCCAGTCAGCCACTTCACACAAAAACACACACTGGGCTGACCACGCGGTCCGAGTTATCCCGTCAGTTGGCAACCTTCCAAGCCACGGCTTTTAGCACATCATGATAGGTTCAGGCGCGTCAGATTATTTATAGTGAGGAAAATGCGCTGAGCCGTCGAGCTCACACTTCCCCTAACCCCACAATCAGACCACCGTCCGAGCCAGTGAGTTGTCTGGTGTGGGAGTGGGCGCATTGGCTGACGGGTCGGTGTACCCGTCTTTGCGCGCCACAGCACAACCTGACCCCCATACCACACGCACCAGGATTTACTTACTCAGGGGATATGGAGGAGCCATCGCCGTCTGACTCCCAGACCACTGGTCAGCCACTTGACACACACAGCACATACACTGGGCTGACGGCGTGGTCTGGTGGAAGCGTCAGATTGACAGCCTTCCAAGCCACGGTTTCTAGGAAACCGTGATATAATCTGGTTAATGGTGATTGTGAGGGTGTTGTCGATGTATTGGTGTAGGTAGTGTGCGATTATGTAGCTTAGCCTCCGGTGGTTTACCGCAGGTTTTCATGAAGGTGCATGTGTCCTTATAGGCCCATGCGGTGTGCAAATGTGCGGGAGTAGTGAGGGCAGTGAAGGCGGGCACGTCGACGGTATTTCAGAGCCCCAGGCAGTGGTTCACCGGTTTCCGTGAGATGGATTCGCAGGTGAACGACCAGACCCATGCGTGAGCTGAAACTGCGGGCGCAGTGTGGGCAGGAGAAAAACGGGAGATGCTGGGGGATGTCATTCGTGGTAGTGGGGTGGCAGTGGCGGTAAGAATGACAGGATCGGAGGGTGTGCATGTAGTATCGGTGTAGTCGGCACTGCGGCGAATTCGCTGTCATGGATATGCATGTGACCAACAGGCCCATGCGATGAATGAATGCACGATGACAGTGAGGGCAGTGGAGGTGGCAATCTCTGCTGTGTGTTGGTGCTCCAGGCACTGGTTCACCAGTCTCTGTACGATGGATTCACAAGTGAACGACCAGGCTGATGCGTGAGCTGAATTTGCGGTCGCATTGAGGACAGTTTAGGAGAGAGTCACCACCGCTGGTGGTGGTGGTGACGGCGGCTAAGGCGGTGGTGGGGTTAAAAGGTGATGAGTATTGGGATGTGGTCTCTATGATGCTGAGAGTAATAAAGTTGAGACCGAAAGGGTTGACAGAATTTGACGTAGAAGTTTGAATTGTTGGATTGTTGATGCATTGTGTCCGAAGATGTCCGACCAGGCCAATTTGCGCGCGGAAGATGCGTTGACAGCGCGGGCATGTTGGAAGGGCCTGGACACTGGCGGTGTTTATCGGAGGCATTGGTGATTTTTCGTACCACTATTTTTTTGCCCTGGCGGTGGCGATCCGGTTTGCCTCATCGATTGCTGAACCAGTCTTCACGGATTTTCTCCATGCTGATCTATCCTAAGCGAGGTCCTCTCAGGTCACCGGGTTGATCTGCATTTGCTTCAGGGAGGTCTTCAGAGTGTCCTTGTAGCGTCATATTTGACCCCGTTGTCGACGAGAACCCATGGCGACATCTCCGTAGAAGATTAGTTTGGGTAGTCGCTCGTCTTTCATCCTCACCAGGTGGCTACTCCATCGCAGTTGCACCTGCCTCAGGCATGACACGGATGATAAGGATTCCGGTCTGATCCAGAACTTCCGTGTCCGGGATCCTGTCTTGCCATCTCAGCTTCAGTATTCTGCGGAGGTAGCTGAGATGAAAGTGATTCAGCTTCCTGGCTTGGTTCGAGTAGACGGTCCAGGTCTCCTCTCCGTAAAGCAGTGTCGTCAAGACGACGGCCTTGTACATCTTCAGTTTGGTGTTCAGGTGAATACCGTGGCGCTTTGACCGGCCATGCTTTTCCCGTAGAGACTTGCTCAAATATCTTTTGATCTTGCCCAGCATGCTTAAGTAACCCCTTATAGAATCCCGAAAATATCCATGAGACAGAGCGGAACATGTGGTTTTGTTAGTGAACAGTGAGCGTTCATCAATGAATGCAAATTAATCGTGCGCTAGATTGCACTCTCATCAGTAATTGCGATGGACATATCGTGTATGTGTATGTTCGCGTATAACATTTTCGACGGAGGCTTTGCTCCAGATCATTGGATTGGTTCGGCCAAGGCATTTTGGTATGGGAGGGGGAAGAGATGGTGAGGTCGATTCAGCTCGGATCTGTCCTGACAGTTCAACCAGCATTACCGGCATTTTTCTCCATGTGATGCAGGGTAGGGTGGTTCGGTGACGGTGACATGTGCCTCATTTAGTTTACAGTGATATTAGTCTTACAAGCACCTACAGCATTCTCTCCTCTCAAAACTGAACGCCGTATTAGGAGCAAGTCAAGAAAAGTGGAGGCAGGAGGAGGCGCAAGTAACTTGCATGACTAGAACCTGCGCCTAAGCGTGCCACCACACCGACTCGGATCCTACTGAATGGGAGTGTCATAAAGATCGCACTAAGAAGGAGCCATTGCAGCCTGACTCTTAATCCACCGGTTGACCAATTTACACAAAAACACACTGGGTTGACTGCGGCGTCCGAGTTATTTCGTCCTTTGGCAACCTCCAAGGCCAAAGCTTTTAGCGCAACGTGATAGCTTCAAGCGCTCCCAATTTTTATAGTGAAGAATATGCGCTGAGAGTCGAATGCACGCACTCTGCCCTTTCCCGCGCACCGGTCGAATGTCCGAGTCGGTCAATCAAATGATACTGAGACTGGGGGAGGTGAGTGATAGAGTTCGAAAAAGCCCGTCTGCTCATGTCACACACACGACCGTCCCCCCCCCATAGACCACACCAGGAGTTCACATAAAAAGATAAACTAATGGTAGCATGAATGTAGCGAAGGAACAACAGGACGAAGGAGCTAAAGAGCGGGGTTTTCATGTTTTCATGCTTCTGAGGTCTTCATGTGTGGTCTAGGTGTTGGTAAGGAGATATGCGGTAACGTAATATGACCGGAGATGTTCTACCACTGGTTTTCATGGAGGATCATGTGATCAATTAGGTCCATGTGGAGACTGACTGTGTGTGGGCAACGTGGAAAGTTGAGACGGGCGCGGTAAATGTATGCTGATGCCCCTGCCACTGGTTTGCCAATCTCCATGCGATGGGTTTTCAAATGGCCAACCAGTCCAATGCTCGAGGTGAAGATGCGATTGCGATTAGGGCAGCTTTGGACCGAGTCCAAATAGCTGGTGGTGGAGAAGGTTATCATGAGGGCAGTGGTTGGCTGGACTTCGGAGTGCTTTCATCGGTGGTTGACGCATGAGACGCGATGGTGGTGGTGGTCGTCGTTCCTGTCAGCGGATTGTGATGGAGATGACGAAGATCAACGGCGCAGGACATAAAGACCGTGGACACCGGTGTTAGGGGGAGGGTTGGGGTAGGGGTGATGACAGGGGGTGTTTGTGGCGGCAGCAGTTTGGATTGTCAGGCTGTTATTGCGTCGGGTCCGGAGATGTCCTTTGAGGCCGATCAGCGCACGAAATGTTCGTTTTCCAGTGTGTGAATGTTGACAGTTGTTAGCTGTTGTTGTTGTGGATCGGAGGCTCTTGTGATTTGCAAGCCACTCTTTTGGATTTTGCAGCGGTGATCTGGTTGGCTTCATAGACTGCTACTCCAGTCTTCCTTACTCTTCTCTAGGCCGTTGGTCCTGGTTGAGGTCCTCCCAGGGTTACGGGTTGATTTGCAAGTGCTTAAGTGAATTTTCCGAGATTTCCTTGTAGCATCGTGTTTTTTTCCATGTTGGTGAGCCATCTCCTTAGAAAAATGACTTGGGTAATCACTCCTCATCCATCCTCATGAGGTTGCCGCTCCATCGTACTTTCAGATGCCACAGCATGGAATGGACACTAAGAATTCCGGTCTGTTCTAAGACTTTTATATCTGAAATTCTGCCTTGCTATCTCAGCTTCGGCATTCTGTGAAGGCAGCTGAGGTGGAAGTGGTTGAGTTTCCTTGTTTTTTTTTGCTCATAGACTGTCCAGGTAGGCGCTCCACATAGTAGTGCTGCCAAGATAACGGTCTTAGATGTTTTCAGTTTGGTGGTGAGATGAAGGCCAAGTCGATTCCACATAGCGACTCGCAGTCGACCGATGGCCTTGCTAACTTTGGAAAGCCAATGTGCCCTTTAACCGTCGCTTTTAGTGCTGTACCGAACTACCTCACAATAAGCACGCGGTGAACCTATAAAGAAGCTCTAACGACCATTGCCTTTAAAGGATGTCAAATGACGAAAACGGTGCTACCTGGTATTGAGCATCAGGCTGCAACGTCTGCTTTTCTATGTTGCCTTTATGGAGCTCTTATTGATGTGAGATCCGACCACAACCTCTCTCTCTCTCTCTCTCTCTCTCTCTGTCTGTCTGTCTATGAAACCTGGTTGGTGTAGAGGTAATGAACAGTCGGGAAAATAATTTCTGCAATTATTAAGTGCAGGACAAGAGTCAGGTGATCCGGACATGACTTTTTAGGAACAGGTCCTGTACGATACTCCCAGATGGACAGTTTAGATTTGCCTTTAACAGCTCCCACGTCCAGCTTCTCGCCGTCATTATCGCGTCTCGCCATCGGAACGCGTTGGGCGTAAGAGGAGTGGGATGTGCCAAATTTCGCCCCGCTACAATGAAACCAATGGGCTGCAAGTGACAACCGTTCCCACCTGGCGTGGCTATGGCTGATCTTTTAGTTCCTAGTGAACACAATTATTAGTATGTTGATTTAGGCCATAGAAACTAACATACTTTCGATAAAGCCGCACTGTAGGCCTAGTCATAGAAATATCCCTTGCGGTAAAGGTGTAGGTAGCGACGATTGTCACCGAGCACAAAATTCAAGGTATAAGCAGCCTAACATTGTTTGTGTATGCGCAGAACTTTGCAAGCGTAAAATGCGTGCTTTCGCTCTGGTGTTTGTATGGTAGTTGATTTTTTAGGTGCTCTTGAGAAACAATTTCTTAGTCGATTGATGTCAGCAGAAAAACTGGATATTTTAGAGTATTCCTAGCTACCAAATAAAGATGGTTCATTCAAGACTTTTGTATCCGCTTAGCTTTTTTAAGAAGCTGGTTTTTCTTTCCTTAAAGGTTTAGACCAACTTTGTACAATCACTTAAAATGGAGCCTAAGTTTCAAAGAAAAGGGATTTCTTCCTGTGCATTCGATCAGAGGCACAAACAAACACTTTTCTCTGCTATTTTGTAGGTGGATGCCCACACCGCAATTTGTTCAAGGAAAGGTATGAGCAAGAGTTTAAAAACTTGCTGATACACACCGTTAGTGATCGCGCTTATGAAATGCGCACCAAGCGTCTGGTGTGTTTGCGATTAAAAGCAATTACTTAAATGTGATTTTAATATTGATCATCCTACAAATTAATCCTAAGATATTTTAAGCACGTCACAATTCCGGTTTATAATGTAGTTCTTTCTGGCTATATGCAGAAACCACACTCGGCAAAATGGCTAATTAAGTAGCATAAATTTTTTCCTTGACGTTCGATGCCTTCTATAGATTTGTAAGAAACGTTTCAAGCAGCAATTTTTAAACTCGTTTTGTAGAAAATTACGTCTACTCAAAATTGTGTTCTTAAAGAAAAAGGTTGGGTTCGGTTTAAAAACTTCCTTCAATTTCTAGGTAAGGTTGCCCCTGGCCTAGTATTTTACCTGCGTTTTGAGGTTTGATCTACGAGCTGCATACCTTCCATATGATAAAAATCCCACATTCGTGAATCCGAGCAAAAATTGTGTTCTTGCATTCACTTCGTAAAAAAATTGTAGCTCAAAATTTTACACCAAAATAAAGGGTATTTTACTTTTAAAATGTCTTTGACCATGAGAATTTTAAAGGAAGTAAAATAGCGATGCAAATAACATTATCTGTGTCCGTCAGTTTGTATACCCTCTTAACTATGCAGTGTGACCCGTATAACTGAAGAAATTTATGGACCCTCTGTGATGTCATTTGGACATGGGATTTTTCTCAACTTATTGTATTACTGTTGAAGAATCGAACTATGCGTCTTTGTGTTTTCTTTATTTATTGAGAGTTTTTGTCGTTATATTACGCTGAATTGTCCGGAGTGCAGCACTATAGCATTTAGACATCGAACCAGTGGCTCAATGGTTAGAATTTTGGACTTCTAAGCAACAAGTCGTGGTTCGATCCTCGAGTGATGCACAACCTGGGGTCGGTTATGACTGGCTGACGATGGTTAATAAGCTTGAAGTGACTATTCTAGTCTCCTTTGTTTTTGTTGGCAATATTTATCTGCCTCTTCTTCTACCAGAAGCCGTGCGGCTGCTGGCGAGGCTCGAGAGTGAGCCCCAAGGCAGAGCGGAACGAATGAGTTCCGTTAGCGATCGGTGAGCGTTCATCAACGAATGCAAATTTATAATCTCGCTCAGGTAACCCATGCAGCATGGACAGCCTTTCTAAAAAAGCAAAAGCAAAACGCACGAAAAACGAAAAAAATAATTGCAGGTTTAACTGGTAGATATACACTCGGTCATTTTTAAGTTACAATTGGGATGCTTTTTCACTATGAAATACTTGATGCGACCAAAATGATTATCTACATTTATTATCTAGTGCATTTTAAGGGAAATATATTCAGAGATTTAGTACTAAAAATTTCTGAAGCCAAAACGCATCTGCCTTACTCCAAATGGCACGGCTTATCACGACTTCGCAAAACGTGCTTGGTTAGGAAAAAAAATAGATGATTAAGTATGTTAACGCTGTAAGGCTATGCCTTCATACTTAAATTTATGCTGACCATATTAAAAACATGCTCAGTCAGTTAAGTATAGTCAGCAACGTTTACTGACACGGAAATTGATTCTGTGTTAGTAAATACTGGTTCATATTTGTGTTGGCAGAGGGATTTAGAGTAGCTGATCTATCTCATGAAATTTTAGCGGAAACTTTCAAAATTGTTTTTGATTAGAAGCATTCCTTAGGTGGGATGGTAAAACTGAGTATAGTGTAACATAACCTTAAGATATCTCAGTCGGGAAAACATATCAGCTCTTGAATCTGCTTCTTTTTTGCCATTTAAAAAAAAAACGTTCTGGAAAAATGACAACTTAAGTAGTATGATTTTTCGTATCGATTTCGACGTCCTTACAAATCCCAAATATATTTTATAGAAATTATTACATAAATATACTTTTGTTGTACTCAGTTGCTAGCAAAGTATGTTTCTTTTATGAGTTACACTCGAAAAAATACATCCTTCCATTTCCCGAATAATTGGAACTTGTGCCTGAGGTTTCAAACTATGTGCCGTATACTTTTCATGAAAGAAAAATCATGAATTTATCTATGGTCTTTTCGAAGACGTCATCTAGTACTCATAAAATTGTGCAATAGATGCGTTCAATGTTGTATATTTCACATGCAACGCTAATAAGCGAACAGACACGAGGGTCATGAATGGCCATTTTACGCTCTTAAAAACCTCATAATTTCAACCGCTTTCTAGCCCGAAAGAGACCACTTCCTCAAGTATACAACTTAACGGAGTACTTTGCAATCAAATATAAACAAAAAAGAATATTTTTATTCACTTTTTTGATAAAATATACCGTAATTTAAGAAGACATCAAAAATTCGTTTGAAAGATTGCTTAAATTGGAAATTTTACCGAATGTAGTTTTTCTCAGACGGCCGGGAAGAGACTGAGGCAACACGGTATCACGACTGAACGACCTTGAAATTATGTTGCACGATAATCAATATTACAGTCTTATCTAAGTAATTCTTTCTTATCAAAAAGACTTCGCAGAATTTTGGTGGACGTTTCTTAAGATAGGCCAGCCACTGCAGGTGCATGTTCTGCACAAGAAAAGACCTCGTACGCATCACATTAGATCAATAAATTAAACTAATGACAACCCTACTCTATTTAAATATTCCAAGTGACACACCACGATGTCGCCCAAAACATTTGCATATGTTATCTGAGCTACTTTCTTTGTCTTAGTACGCACGATCGAAAAGTCTGTCAGTATCCCCGACAGGTATGTAAATGGGCCGCAATCAGCCTCATTGAGGTCATACACAGAACATCAGGATTTCCACTGCCACGGAATTCGGATACCTTCCCGTCCACAAAATTTGCTAGTTGTCCTCCTCTACTTCACCACCCCAGCCTCGTACCTCTCCCTCCACTCGAAAGTCATGACCATGAGGAGGACCAAGTAAGGTAACGCAGCACGACCCCTTGTCAACAGCTTATTGTGCCGTGATACATCAAAGGGTGTGCCGACGACGTGGCTGTGTCTGTGGCTTCAAAGACTTGCCGCCGTCTCCACGTACGCGAACGGAAGTGGCAGCCCGATTAACGCATGCGTATACCTATACGTCTGCACAAACGAACATCGAAATAGACAGGGAGTATTCCACTGGGGCTGATGCCCGTCTGGCTCTACGTGTTATGCGTTCAAGACAGCCTCAGAGTAGACTTCCATTGGGGAATGTCGCCGCTGCTGCCGCCGTTCAAGTAGTGAGCACTACTCGTCGCTGGATGGGGACGCTCCTTGACCGGCACCTCGACGACGCGTGCACGGGGTGCTCGCGTGTGACCATTTGAAGTGTGCGTGTGCGCACGGACGACCAAACCACAGCGCACCGATTGGCCAGGGTGTCGTGTAAGAGCGCCTGCAGAGAAACGGTTGGCGAAATGCACGCCCTTTAAACGGTCGCCGGGTTCACACTACACGTCACAGACTTGCCCTTCGCTGTACATATTTCCAGCAGGCCTAGACGGTTAGCGGATTATTAGTTAATCGCATAGTGATAATGACAACGTTGCTGAGCGTGCGTACAAGTGGCGGGACTTTTCGACTTCTCCAACTATCTCTGCTGTTATTGATAGTCGTTGTTGTACCCGTAACCTCCCGACCAGCAGAGATGGGGAACCTCGCCGAAAACGGCACTATTCTGGACGAAGGAAGTACCGAGAGGAGAAGTCAACCTGAAGCAGAACTAGAGTCAACAATAACTGTAAGTGGTCTCCAGTTGTGGGTGTATCGACACTCCAACTGGCGGATTTGTTACCCTCAATGAAGATTCTGCCGATTTTAGACTTGTTCTTTTAAAGATCGAGCTTCTTGGCTCTTAAAAGTGCTGCTATTAGGAGCACTACTTTACGAGGTAAGCCTCTGGTCAATAAGATAACAGGGAGACAGCAAGATCTGCTGTTTACAGAGGCTTTAAGATGTTGGGGTTTCGGTCAAAATGGTCAGTGGTCGGACAGTCAGGAGCAAACTTTTACTATATTTGTGCGGTCCGTTAAATATGAGATGATTAGTGTTGAGGTCTGCGCGTAGGACAATGATAAAAATCATTTACAATATTTGACCGAATGGTCAGTTCATCCGCGTAGAAAAAAGTGTCGTTTGCTTCTTCCGAAGTTAACTTTTTTTATGTATTCCATACACAGAAAATGAAACTACAAATCGAAGGAAAATCTCCAAAGTTTCAAATGGAGAAAAGTTAGAATATATGCGGATAAATTGGGTGGAGACAGTATTGCTAGATAAAATAACTTTATGCTCATAAACTTGAAGGCCTAATTTGCCTACGTAACTTGCAGCAGAAGCAGCATGCCCGAATGCTAATAAGGGCCTATAACCTAACGGATGTATCTTCTCCCGACGGTGGTAATTTTTATTCTGTGATAAATTGGGCCAGTTAAATCCAACTTTATAAGGGATTCGAACGCAAAACGTCAGCAGTCCCAGCTGTCCTCCTGGGAGCCGCTCAGCACAGTGCCAAACAGTCAAATTTGAAAATTTCATAGACAGACTGTCACTCACAGCACGCACACATAGTCTATAAATCGATTAGTTAACTGCCAAAACACATTTCACCGAAAGTTGGGGGCCGAGGTGTTCCGCCTGACACCTGAAAAGGATAAACTCCGGTTCCGGTATCTGGAGCTAGACTCGAGTACAAATGGGCGTCACCACGCCCTGTGGAGTTTGAGCCAACTGTCTGGTCTCTTCCGGCTGGATTGTTTACAGTTCGGAAGGCGGACGGTGCAAAATGAGCTGCCTTCAGTATGGCAAACTTTGAAGTGCTGTACTAGTGGCCTGAAACCAGGACAATCACGTTAAAACAATCTGGTTCGTAGGCAGCTGAAGCATCGTAAAAAGGTTTTGGATACTTAAATTTGACGGATGCTAAAGTACTCAGAAAATTCGGGTCTTAATGCTTACGTTGAGCTTTTTCTTGTTATCGTGGTTTCGCAAATCGTTTGCTGGTTTATTTCGCGCATTTTCGAAAAAAGCGTCATTTTAGTAATTCTCGCCTGCGGTAGTCATGAGTTCACACAAGGCTTTATAGGCAGCTCAGCGGGAAAAGGGGTATTATGAGCGCGAGGATTGAAGATGGGAATTTTCTGGACGGATGAATGCGATCAGACCAGTTTACTAGCTATAAAATATTCGTAGAAGCGTTTTTCCTCCGAAAAACTACCTGAAAACTCTTTTGGATTGATTTCTTGTCAAAATAAGATAAACCAGATGAGTTTAATCAAAACTTCCTTGTATGCAGTTTCATCTCACAAATAACATCCTAAACACACTATTGCCCCAATTCATTCTTTTTCAACTGCTGAACTACTATGCGTTGACGAAAGCCAGTGGATTATTTCTGACTTCTGCTAGTGGAAGACGCAGAAACGGTGAGTTTGGAGATGTCAAATTGACCCTCATTAGTCTTTTTTCTCTGCAAGAAGGCAGAGGCCATCATTGGGATACGCTTTTTTCCCACTGTAATACTATCCATTCTGACACAAAATATAGACATCCCAGTGGTCGCCTCTTTCGCTTCGACCATGCAAACTATGAGTCACATTGATATTTTTTTTCCGCGGCGAGGTATGTGGTATGAGGTTTTTGAGTGATCGTGAAATAGGCATCAAAGGCGGCAGTTCAGTTTAGCTAGTTTTACCCCTTGTGCACAAGTATCTACTTTTGACTTTCTTTAGGAAATCGAGACTAGAACTGGACAGGGTTATTTGTCGATAGCTACGATAAACACCTGTATTTATTGAGAGCCGTTTTAATGCAAAAGATCGTCCTTTTCATTTACCTGGTTTGGCATCGAACCATTGAAAAGTAGGGGGTTTAGTAGTTTCTTTGCTTGTGACTAGCTCCGTTGATGCCGTTATATCCATTCAATACTTCAAAGACGATAATTTCCTTTGATGTTTGAGGGTTGGAAGAACGAATTGGTAAATAAATATAGGTTGATTTAATGCGCTTAGTGGGCTTCCATAAGAGAACCGTGTTTATACTTTCTTCCCACCCCAATTGGCGCTCTGCGGAATCTGCGAGCGTCTTGCGTTCAAAGTAAAAATGACGGCTAAAGGCTGCATGGGCTTTAGCGCCTAGGCAGCCTGGCTCGTTCGCGAGCCACGCATTCCACGCTGATTCGCAGTCACCAACTGTCCCATTTGAGTATGATTTAGGCCGTAGGGAATTTTTCTGGTCAGTTTCCCGACAGATACGCTTTTTACCGGCTCACGCTCTGTAGTCACTGTACTAGGAAATTTTTGAGCGGACTGATGTCCTGTTTGCAGTGAGCTGACTTAAAATCACATCATCAATATTACTAACTAACACTACATGTCTCCTCGAGGCATGTTCCGTTTGCTGGCCAGGACGTGGGTAATATCATTTGGCCCTCAAAAGAGAAGGCGTTGGAACATTAGGCTTAAAGTAACACAATTATTCTGCTATGGCATCACTGCCTGGGTCAAGCTTGGTTTGCATACGGAGTGGAATTGGCACGTGAGTTACAGGCCTTAGATTATGGCGGTGTCTGGTGGCCCACTGTGTTCAATTTCACAGTCAGTCATTTTTTTAGTTAATACTGCCCCTGGCAAACGATAGAACTAGGGGCTACAGCCCATCTCTCTCTCTCCTCCCTCTCTCTCTCTCTCTCTCTCTCTCTCTTTCTCTCTTTTTTTTAAACTGTCAGATTGCTTTAATCCCTTGCTGGGTAAGTCTTTCTCACTAAAATCCACTTTACGCGTTAGTCCTAATCTCCCATGTTTATATTAATGGTCTACCTCGTCAAACGCAGCAAACAGATTGATCTTAAATATGCTCGCATCTTGTCATCTGCTTTTTAAGGCGAATGTGCGGGCAATCGTCAGAGGTTATGCCTTACCCATCTTTAATTACGGTGTCAGCTCATGCGAGTCCTCCGTCGCCGTCCTCCATGACAATCTTTTTTTCGCTTTGAGAAAGGAAGCACTACTAAGCCTCTACTTCCCAGCCACTTGTCTGCTTCTCGGCGCAAATAGCGGAACCAGAAGAACGACGCCTTGGGAAAGGCAGATGGAGAGGACAGACTGAACACTGAAGAGTACTTGCACCTGCGCGGCTCCCAAAACAAAAAAAACAAAAACAGAACCCTGGGGAAACTGTTGCTTTTCGTTATTCAAGCTCTGTACTGCTAACGCAGAAACAGCCGCCGTCATTACAGTCACCGACAGCGTAATTTCCGCTCACTGCTGCTGTGGTCGGCTACTTTTTTTCATTATTTAAGACGACTTTTGGTAACGCGCCCACAGGCCAGGTCTGCGGCAAGATCAAAGGCTCCACGTTGTCCTGCGCCCCGGGCTATCACAGCCGCACGCGCGCGTTTTGTTTTTATGAGTGCCTAGGCACAAATGCATGCCGGGCGCACGCAAATTGCTACGATGCCACCGCCGCCGCCGCCACGGCCGTTGCGATGATAAACAGAGCCAGATGTGTGCGTGCGTGTGCGAGAATTCCAAGCCAAGCTCTTGGTCGCCGGGGCCCATCAAAGGTGCACCACTCAGTCCTACCGGGTTCGGGTTTGCGTTATTGATCCATCAGGTAGCGTGCGATTCGCCAGCACAGTACACATACACACTGGTTCGATAGTCGCCAGATAACAGAAATCATCGTCTCCCTACGAGGTGGGCGCGGTGGTGACTTCCATAGAATCTCGTTGTACTGAAGCAGACTTATGTCACATATTCCCGCATCTCACTCTTCTCACACCCACAGGCGTAGCCTGATTCTCGATTCTAAGTAGCACTGAGCTATTTTTTCATTTGAAATCCTTTCGAAGTAACGGTCGTTAGGGCATCTTGATGCAGTCAGCGCCTGGTTATGATGAGGTAGTTAGGGGTTGGATCCTAACCGGAGCGATCTCGCTCTCTCTCGCCTTTCCTTCAGCCATGTCCCAGTGTCCTGTCCGGGCCAAGTCAACCAGGTTGTGATCATGTGCAGTGACTGACATGGAGCGAAACTTCTTCGTATGTGTGCCATAGACAGTTTCACGTTTCACAGACGTGGGGTTACGTAAATTTCACGTTTTGATGAACCAGTCAGTCGGCAGGTATTACTGGAGAATGGGAATAGAAAGGGCGATTTTTTCTGCGATTTTTTCGCGTCCATCATCCATTGTCAGTTGTGCAAGTGGCGTGAAGTAGCATTTATGCAGGGCGTGGTTTGAAGCCTTTCCTCCTATGAGGAGCTAAACAGTGCTTTTCTGAAAAGAAATGCTTGCAAATTGCATACTACCGAATTCCACTACCGCTCATGGCTGGTTAGATATCAAAACTACGTGAATCGTCTATTAGATTACTCCAAGCCTCTCATGTAGTCTCGCCTGTAAGAAAGCCTGTGAAAACGCTGAAAACAGCTGCTCCCCTGCAAGTATTAGTCCCTCCTAGTCGCCTATAGCCATCAGGGCTTGGTGACGGGGCTGACAACGAGTCAGTCCCCATTTAACACCAGCACGAAAAAATGCTTAGTTTGACGCCAGCCTTTTCGCCTTTTGGCCGCTCGCGCCTTGTACAAGCCCTGTACGTGCACCAACAAATACCCTGCGCAACATACCACTGAGGACAGCCTACAAAAAACCACTTTCTCGTGGAAAATTACCAGCAGAAGCTGCGGCTCAGAATTGGTCCGAGCATGCCAGTCGTGTGATCCCTTTGGAGCTCCTACTCGCTCAATCCTACAAGGATGATCAGATTTTGTAGATATAAGCTATAGTAAACCTCCAGACCTCTTCACCTATCGCTTCTTGTACCAACTCGGTCTCCGCACTCCGCCTACGGAAAAAAATACAGGAGGGAGAGAAAGCCTTCGGTTAGTAGGGAAAGTCACCGCTTGCACTGCTTTTAGATTGTCGGCAAGCATTGTCTTCAGGTGCTGCAAGATTCACGAGGATTTGCTCCGCAAGTTACTCGATTCTTTTCTAAGTGAATTTGAACAACAATGTGAACAGTCTTATCGGATGGACGCCAGTTCCATCTGCACCTACAGACCAGTCATGTTGAACTGCTGACTTTTGGTTGTAGCTCATCAGGCAGACCACGTCCAAGGCTCCCATTGGTAAGGGGCTTGCTAATGCACTTTGAGACGTTCACAAGAGCGTCCGCGGGTCCTTGGCTACCTCCGCATGGTAGGATTGCAGGATCAACGACAACATCCTTGTAGAGAGGGACATTTGCACCCTCAAGCAGAAATGTTGCAAAGCCACCAAATAGCAATTGCCTCCGAATAGCTTCGTGCTTTCAAAGACTTCAGCGGATTATGAATCCTTTAATCACTTACACACAGAGATACCGAATCATGGACACTTCTGGACTACGTTCTGGAATTTTCCGTTCCAGGGACTTTTCTGCCACCAAGGACGACGTTAACGAAACTGAAAGATTTTTGATCTTCGGTAGTGGCGTAGTTATTCCGCTTATGAATCATGCTTCGGTGAAATTCACAATAACGACGTTTTAGACTTACTTGCAATAGACAGTAAAAACTATATAAAATGGGTATAACTGTACAGTTAGCGTCCAATTTTTGATCTTCGGTAGTGGCGTAGTTATTCCGCTTATGAATCATGCTTCGGTGAAATTCACAATAACGACGTTTTAGACTTACTTGCAATAGACAGTAAAAACTATATAAAACGGGTATAACTGTACAGTTAGCGTCCAATTGTCTGGTAGGGGTTTAAGTCAACTAATAGACCACATTGTACCCCTAGTAACATAATGGTCATAATTAAATATTCAAAGTAAACCATATAGCCAGAAAAGACGTGGCAAAGGCAGTGAATTATGAACCCAGGTCTCATAATAGTTACAAATAACGAACGATAGCAATACGCATGATCCGACGTGCAACACACTCAGCAGAAAAATGTCCTCCAAATAACCCACTAAAACAAGGTAGATTAATCGGTTTGGTTCAGAATGAAAGCATTGTCCATGCAGATTGGTGTAAAGGTCATTTTATATAGGGAATTGAATACACTAAACTATAAGCAACTCAAATTACTTTGAAAATGCACGTATGACCTAGTTTGATCTAGTTTCGCCTAATGAGGGATGCCTACGTTCTTTGTCAGTTGAACCGTCATTTTTCAGGTAAAACTGTCATGACATATACGTATACCACCCCGTCCACAGAGTCGCTTCAACTGAACATATTTTATCTTTTTGGGACTTTCCAAGTGAAGAAAGGGGAACTCTTTGAAAATTCTTTTAAGGTAGTTCAAAACGAAGTTTAACGCCAGAAAACAACTTTTTCTAAGGATGTAGGCCCTTATAAGATGAATAATTTGTATGGGAAATTAATTGATTAATTTTGTACGAAGTTGTGCTGTATGCTTCCAGTAGCCCGCAAAACAGAAGGCATTAAATTATTTTCTTATTACCGTTCTCTTAGAAATTGTTATTGGGTTGAAAGTTCTAGAACCGTGCATTCCAAATCCCAACCGGCACCCTGCGCACGCAGTCAGTCAGTGAAAGTTATTTTTATTTATTTGACTTTCGTTTACTTGTAACATATTTCCCTGTGTATATTGGCCTCGTTCCGTCTTTTTCTCCAAGGTTTAAATGCGATTTACATAGATATTACTGAGTACTGCCACTTATATTATAATAAGTATATCTGACGTCTGATAGTGTATGCAACTGCTGCGAGGTCCGGCTATCTAATAAATCTCGTGGACAGTTGGTCTGGTTCATAGCATTCGCTAGATTCTGTTTGTTGCGGGTTTCAAGACTGCTAGCACATAATAATGTGTCGCTTTGAATAGATACAGAAAAATTTCAAACCAGTATGCTTATCCTTTAACACTTATAGCTGTTTGTATGTACATGCGAACTCCAGTTTTGTAGTCATATATGACTTACCCGTGTTTGAAACCTTTTTGTGGCTGGGAGAAGCCTCTGAAAGCCTGAGGATTAAAACGCTCACTAGCAGTTCTTTCATTTTTGCTTAACAGAATGTCCAACCAGTAACACATGTGTAAAGTAGTAAGAAAACTCGAGAAAACTTACGAACCCTTTTTCTGGAAAAATCCCTCTGCTTGTAGTTTGTCGGGATTCCATACTAATTATTGAACTGGATCTGCATTGCTGTACATCAATGGCCAAGCCCACAAAGTGTAATCAAAATTTGAGCTAGATACGATCCTTTTTTAAACGTAGTTTTCTCGACTAGCAGGAAGGACATACACCGGCAACCAAACCTCGTCTGTTTTTTCTTTCTCCCGAACTTTCATATATGATAGCTGGGTTACGTCTACAGTCATTGCACAGTAAGCATTGTCTAAATCCCAAGTTAACGCCTGTGCTGGGTCTCTTAGAGGTGTTTTGGATAGAATTGAATAGAGTAACGCAATTGCGGAACTCTCCCAGCTCTGGCCTAATCGACCCCAATCTATCGTGATCTCAGGAACGTTGTCCGAGTGCTGATGAGGAATTCGTCTCCCCAATCAACGGACCGCCAAGATGCTGCAAAAAGTGTCCTCCCGGAACGGGTATGCTGCAACTATGCACCAACGATACTGATACAGTTTGTCGACCCTGCAAACTCGGATTGGAGTATTCTTCAGACTCCTCTGCCACAGCAAAGTGCCAACAATGCAAGGAGTGCCAGGAGGTAGATCTTTTAACCCCTAATATATCAACGGTTTCTCATATAACTGTCTACCAAGCTTTTCTCATTGATGGTGAATTGCATACTACTGGTCAGTAGAGTACTTTCAGCATATAAGCAGTTTAGCACATGATACTGTGCACGCGCGTCTGACCATCTGCCAACGCTAAATGTATATAATAGTTTAGCACTCCAGCATGGTTCTGGTGGCGAGTTGTAGTATTAACTACCCAAATTCTAGGTTTAAAGAAACCTGCTGTCGAGACAAAATCGGTGGTAGAGACAGCCTCAATAGCTTTAAAAGTCTAAGTAGCAATATTTTTCGTAATAAAACTGGTATTCATGGTAGAATTAGCAGTTGTCCTAGCACCGGCCCCATTGTTAATATTAGCACATGCGGGATAGGTGTAGCCAAGACACTGATTAACTAACCGGTATTCCTGGTAGTCATAATACTATTATTATTATTAATATTAATATTATTATTATTTTCATCATAACTGTTTCCAATACTGGAACTTTTATCGTCATTAGTCGTAGTAGTAGTAGTAGTAGTAGTAGTAGTAGTAGTAGTAGTAGTAGAAGTAGTAGTAGTAGTAGTAGTAGTAGTAGTAGTAGAAGTAGTAGTAGTAGTAGTAGTAGTAGTAGTAGTAGTAGTAGTAGTAGTAGTATTAGTAGTATTAGTAGTAGTAGTAGTAGTAGTAGTAGTAGTAGTAGTAGTAGTAGTAGTAGTAGTAGTAGTAGTAGTAGTAGTAGTAGTAGTAGTAGTAGTAGTAGTAGTAGTAGTAGTAGTAGTAGTAGTAGTAGTAGTAGTAGTAGTAGTAGTAGTAGTAGTAGTAGTAGTAGTAGTAGTAGTAGTAGTAGTAGTAGTAGTAGTAGTAGTGGAAGCGGCACCAATATTGCTGAAAGTGTATTGGTAGTTTGGATTGTAACATTTTTATTAGAAGTCGTAGCACCAGTGGCAAAAGCAGGAGCGGTGGTTGTCCTATTACAAGTAATAACTGAAGCAGTAGTGCTGGTAACAACACAGCCGGCATTGTCAGCTTTGGCATAAGTATAAATGGTACGGGAAAATGAACCCGCTTAAAGGATCAGGATAAGATTTTATGCCACTGCTTAGGATGTTCTTCATTTTTATTCAGCAGTATCTGAGTTCAGGGTGGGGAAGCTGTTTATTTGAATCAGACGTAAACTGACCCAAGATTAGAACACCCGAACAGTCTGGGTGCCTTATAATGAAACCTACTCCAGAAGTGCAGGTTTACTGTAGGTTACATAATTTTAAGTCGCTGGTTGGTGACCCATTTTACTATAGTCCGATAATATATCCTTTTAGCTGAGGGATTAGAGTCAGTAGCTTGCAATTACGTCATGATCTCTAAATTACAAATAGGGTTCTCACATTTGAAGTACGACTGAAGCACGACTGTCTAATCAATGTTTATAGGATACTATTGGTAGTTTTAATCTCTCTTCTACTATCTGGGACGACATTTCACATATTCGACTGATCATTCAGTAGACTAGTCAGAAGGAGCATTCCCCGATAGGCCATTTTTTCGTAATTATCGTTGCCTCTGCAGCATCGATGTTGGCATTATGATCAATGTGGCAGAACACAAAGATAACATCGCACACACGAAAACTGTTTTACCGTCTGATTCACCCAAGCGCGCCACCATTCTTCAGGCCAGTACAGAATTCTTTTATGGATACTGTACATGACAGTGTCGTCCAAATTACCGCTGCCCCACGAAACGAATTAAACTGCTGCCCGGCTAGGTCTGAGTGAGGACGCTGGAGGTGTGAAGGATGTGTCTGAGGGAGGCTGGTCCACACAAAAATCTACACATTCTTTCATCCTGACTAACCCATTAGAAGGACACAACTGAAACCTTTTCGTTCAACAACAGCCGACCGGCTGAGAAATGGGCTACAAATAGGCATGTATAAGATACACTTTTTCGTTTATGCAGAAAAAATATGACGGAATTTACATGGCAGCATCTGTGCCTGATTAAACAAGTGTAACCAGATGGAAGGACAACAGTAATGGTCTTTTTTAATCAGGTTTAGTAACCAAAAACCACGCAACCACGAATGAAGGCGGTTCACTTACCAATGATAACTAGCTTGGATGATGTGGACGTAGTGATAGGACCTTCATACGGGTGTCGAGATGTTTGGCATCAGTTTGATTAGCATAAGTTACCAGTGTTCGATAAAAGGCCACAGCTTTTCGAGCTTAGAAATCCATGCAAACCTTCGCGGTAATGAGATAATGGTGAAGATTAAGGAGGGGGTGTATGTTTACGTCCTATTTTATACTGCTCAGGAGCTCACCCCTATCACTGATCCTGCGGGTTTCTTAACCCTCTCACCTACGGGATTCGATCCACCGTCTTGCAGTCCTAGGTCAAAGAGTAAAGAACAGTTAGCAAACCAAGCAACTAAATGCGACCTTCGGATAACCTGGAATGGAGAAAAGCAACGCGACTGGTTAGAAACCTATGCGAAACTGAGAGACATACCTCCCTGGAAATTTATGATGAATTTTACCAGTGCATACTTCACGGGTCGTCAAGTGATCCAATGCAGACCTGAAACATGATTGGTCGAAACAACAGAGTAGGATCATCGCAGAGCTGATCTGATGCTTTCATCGATGGTTCATAAAAGAGTATCGACTGATCTACAGAGGTGAGGTAGGTTGCTGTCATAGAAAGTCAGTAGAGCACTCAAAAGTGAAGCCATGGATTCGGAAGTTGGATCCCTTTTCCTGGTAAGGTTTTTTTATTGCCAGAACAGCTTGGTTTTTTAGTCTGATTACAAGTCCTGTTACGACGTAAGAACTCAGTCTCAACCATGGCTAGATGTACCGTAAATATTGCAGCAGATTTAGACGTTTTGCGTATGCATGTTGCGTCGTGGCCATTTTGGCGTCTTATAGCTATCAAGCAACAATAGCTGTTTTTAATCAAAGGACAGAGCCATTCTAAGCATCCGCGTGGGCACGATGGTACGCATATGCTCCACTCATCCCTAGTCTATCTGATTTTTTGATACATAATGCTCCTTGTAGTCAGAGGTCCAGAGCACTTACCAGTGTACTAATTTTAAAAGAGCACATATACATAGAGGAAGACATATCTAGCAAGCCGAGTGGCAGTAGCATTTTTCCGGTCCTTCTTATACTGGATGGTCAAGCAAGGCTAAATATAAACAAATAATTTTCTTTTTAAACACCTTCCCCTGAATTTTTGTAATCTAAAGGCCAACTCAAATGACTGACATCCATGATTGTAAATAGTTGGATGTTTAAACAAAAATTTGCGTCGGAACTCACGGAACACCAATCGAAATTTTTCTATATCCTTTGAATGCAGAAGATTACCCAGGTAATTTTGCCGAGAACATACTCTAAATCCACTCTCAAAACATTTAAATGTCGACTTTTGTGTGAACGTCTATCCAGCCGCCGGCAGGCCTTACACCCACATAGAAATCCCTTTTGAGGTGGCGAATATATTTTGTTTTCTTCGGATGTTCCTATAAAACCAACCCTGGTTACCAGAAGAAGGACGCAAAAATCCTTCCCTGTACCCATTTTTTTGGAAATTACGTCTGCATTACATTTATTGCCCGATAAAAGTGGTTAACTTGGTTTTAAAATTTTCCTTGTTTTTGTATGTCTTGAAAAACTACATGCGTTTTCGCATGTTCGTAGGGTTCGCATTCACCATGTCATTTAGTTTCTCTGAGGTAAGTTGACGTGCGTCTGAAAAACCCCTAAATAGGTCTTTTTGTGTTGATAGAGTACTATGGCGGACATCCCTCATTTGCATAATTTATGGACAGAGCTAACACACCTGCGAATAGTTAGCGTTAATGATCAATTACCTGGCCCCAAACATGACACGGGAATAGGAACCTTCACCTAAGTTGGCCCTGCGTCTGATTCCAGGAAGGGTGAACACCCTTATGCCCTAACCGTAACAATAAACCAAACGAAAACCTAAACCATGGCCCTAAAATTCCCCCTAACCCTACCTTACCTTAACACCACCACCCAAACCTTAACTTAACCCCACCGCTAACTTTAAGCGTAACCCCATTTTTCCCTGGAGATGGGCCTGAAGACCGCTGGATTGCAGATGGTTCCTGTTCTCATGTCCTGTTTGAGGGTCCATATAATCTATCTTTGCCTAGTTAGCTATACGAGTCAGCTATACGAGTGCCCAAACGTTTCCCAATGTTCCGAGCTCTCCTCCGAATTATTCCCTTCTTGTAAACATAAAATTCGAAGGAGACCTGCCTCCTGTAAACCAGGTATAATACGTACATTTGGGGTTATACTTTTCTGTGAAGTATGACCGCAATTCACAAAGTATTAGTAATCGAGGGGTAAGTGCGCACTGCTGAATTTGTGATCATTTTCGAGGGGAATATACGAGGATAGATAAGGAAATTGTCAATTAAAATAACCCGTGCTACTGTGTGTGAAGGGGATTTGCTTTATATCTACTGCAAATTAATTTTCAAGCCTCACATAAGGGAAGAAATGCAGTGGATAGCATGAGAAAGAATGTATGTTAGTGCTTCATAAATATTGACGTGTATAACTTCTTGCGTTCTTCAGTAAACTGAGACTCTGTCGTGTTCCTCCAAGCCTTTTGAGGCAAAGACCACGTTTCTTCAAATGGCACCTTTTGTACTCTCCCAAACCACAGAACCTCTCATAGACCTTGTCATTCTGTTAATCAGCTGCCCTTTCACAATTTTGATCCTATAGTATCGAGGAACACCGTTGGTAGAGACCAAGCCAATCCCAGGTGTTCCCACGACAAACGCAAACTATTCCTGGATCACGCTTGTAGACATCCCAGGTCTATCTCGACACACGTCCTTGAAGCACGAATCAGTCTTGTCACTGTCGCTCTAACTGCTCCAACCATAAAACCTTTAAAACCTCAGACCACACAATTTGGTTCAACAAAAAGCAGACCACGCGGACTTGCCAACGGCTACGGCTCATGAATTCCAGACGTGGGAGCCCGTGAATGGGGTGATAGACGTAGCAGCAGAGTAAACGGGACATACGCACGCCGCCCTAAATTATCACAGCCATCGTTTACTCTTCCGTCACAACTCCAGCCTGCATCCATATCACATGTTTGGAATATGACTAAACTGCTCACTCCTAATTACTATTGCATACCTAACAACCACGAAACATTTTGTTCTATCCCCGCTTTAAATTTAACTTAAGCGAATTTTAATATTTGCTCAAACATCTCCACACCTGCCCCAACACGATTCGGTGGAGTTTCAGACTCACCATCCCAACCAAGAGTTCCATCTATTTAAGATGATCGTAATCAAGTGTAGTATAGGTATTGTCTCTCATGTATGTAGTGAGTGCAGAGCCTGTTTGATAACACGCGGAATTTAAGGACGATGGTTGCCCAGGGGTAGCAGTGCTCATCAGTGCTACCGGTGGCCTTGTGCTTAATTCCGGGTGGGTACCCGTACCCCTGTAATAACTGTGGCAGGGAACGCTTATAAGGACGTCCCGAATTACATGTGGCATAGCCCTAACGTCCAGGGGGTCAGAATTAGGGTTAGTATCTAAACTGATGTTAGCTTTGAGGTTGAGTTTGGGGTTATAGTTAGGGTACGGGAATAGGAAACTGCAGTTTAATTTTGCGCAATTCTGGCTGGTGTATTGGACGGTACTTATCCTCCTATCTGAACCTATCTTTGTCAAACTCTTGCCCTAATCCTCCTGTCCCTAACATTAACACTAGCCCTAATCATGCCCTAACCCCTCTGGAATTTACCACCTGTAGTATGGGGGTACTTAAACCCCATGCCCAACCAAAATACTATTCTCCATTTGCCTATATGTAAACGTGCTTTTGATTTAGTCCCTCCGCAATGATTGTTATTACTATTATTATATAGCCAATTTTTTAGATTCAAAAAATTATCCTCTAGAGTTCCATCGTGCGGTTCGCCCAACACTATTTCACCGGTGCAGCATGGAAGTTCACTGGAAATCGATTGAGAATGGAAAAATCTGAACTTAGGTGTACTGCGTGACTCGAAATATTGATTGCATACTATGCATTATTTACGTAATTACCTCATTGAATTGAGGAAGTCTGGGAGTACTAAGTTGCATGATGCATGACATTCAATGTCAGTTAGTCTAAGTTCCGTTATAAATACATAGAATGGTCCTCTGTGACAGAGTCGGTTGCTTCTGTGGCCATCCTCAGGCTTACGCTGGGCCGTACGCCTTTCTTGTAAAACATTACATCTCTGTTAGGAGAATTGTAACAGATGCTGCTGGGCAAAACATCCTCTCAGCATCCTTCTGGCCTCACCTCTGTTTAAGAAAGCGGTTTACTGTCTTCAAATAATGGAGCCAGCGTGTAGGACAAGTCTGGTGGTCACCAAAGGCCTAATTTTCATCACACGCCACGGTTGTTCCGAGAACGGCGTTATTTCATTTCTGAACATCACTAAGGGATCGAAATCCTAAGACGGAAGCTTTTTAAGTGTACTACCTCCCCATTTGTAACACACTGATCTGTTTTTGACCCGATGTCTAGAGGTTTTCAGGTTCTGCTTTCTTACGTTAAACATTGAGTGTTAAAATAGGCTGCCTCTGATAGGACCAACTGCTTTACCTCGCCATGATTGCTAGACGATAGTCAAGAGGAGATGGAAATTTTTTCTGACAAATCAACGAAACAGTGGAACTAGCAGTGCTTGGAGAGGTTATTAAAATTAGAATTTGAATTTTTTTCTAAAGACTTCAGACTTATCGTTTTTCACTTTTTTGACGTAACTCTTATCGCCCCACATGAAAGTCATTACTGAACTTGCAAATAACCTTGTCAATTATTAGGCTTATACCGTAATTTTAGTACTCTATGCTTGCATTTTGGACGAATTAAAAGGACTAAGAATTTATCTACCAATGACACCCCAGCTAAAATGGAAATTTTGCCTGAAGATGGATAAGAGCAATAACTTTGTCTGACAACCGTCGGTTGCTACCGTTTCAAACTTCTTAGCTAACTTGTTAATATAATTTCTTCATTATATCCTGGGAATGCCCACTACCTCAGAGTTAAGATTGAAGAGTATTTTTTCTACTCATTCCAACTTTTCGCCTTCTACAGGCGTTCTATAAGAACTGGAGAGATCATTTCCAATGTCATTATGAACATACTACCGACGATCCCATGAAAATGACCTTGAATGGGTGGTTTTCATTTCATTGCCGGATCTAGCTCACTGTTGCTCCTTCCAAGGGTTTCCTCAAACAGTCGTTTTTTAACCAACGTTTGACGGTTTATCGTCATTTAGATGAACAGCAGGTTTTCTAAGAGGCCAATCCTTTTTAGTGTATATTTATATTCGAGACTCGGCAGGTTAGTTTGTTTTAAAGTATTTCGAAAGTAGTGTAAGATGCCCACATGGCCTGCCAACCGAACTGATCCACCAAGGTCTGTGATCTTTTTAGTTCTGTATTATTCAAGCTTCTTCCATCCACTGAGACTATCGCCAGAACGGGTCCAACCATCTTTATGTTCAATGTTACACGAAATGGAGTGGGTTAGAGTCTGTAACAGGCATGAGAAAATGTACGATATGAGATAAAGCTAACAGTGCAAATTTCAACGTTGGTCCTAAACATAAGCCTTAATATGTATTAAAGTGAGGGTGGGTTGGATCTTATCTTTTGGCAAGAAATATTGGTCGTGCCAATGAACTTTCACTTTGTGAGCTTTTAATGTCTCAATGGATTTATACGTCGGTGACCAGAAGTCACGAGGCCACTACCAGTATAAGGTGCATGCCTACTTTGAGGTAGTCTCAACAAAATACTCCTCGTTCCATCACAAGCCAGCATTGAACACCGAAGGTAGTAGGTATTTATGATAACATTTGAAGTCTGGCCTTCTAAAGGTTCATAGTTCTGTGGGTAAAACGCACAGGATATGAGAAAATTCACAAATTTTATACCTTACTCAAAATGCCAATGATCAACTGACTGCAGCTTAAAACTTGCTGCTCAATCTACTTGTAAATATTCGATGCATCATCTGACTGTGCGTTTATTTCGTGGTAAACGGATGGACGCATTCTGCATCAGCAAATATAACTGTTGAAGAAACGAAAAGAGCCAAGATTTAACAGGTTCCTTCAACTTATTTAGCTGCACCCATTTGCTGTTGTGCGGACCTACTGCAGCACAACCGAGGACACAACCTGTCGTTGCCTTCCTGGTTTCTATTTCTCCGAGGCTACTGCGTCTTGCAAAGCTTGTACCAAATGCCCAGCAGGCAGTGGAGCGGAAAGGTGAGATTTTTGGTCTACTTTTAGTCCTTAAAAAATATGCGTGATGACTACAAAAATTGGCCTGAGCCTTCTGCTTAGGATAACCTGTCTAATTATACCAAGACGGATGGTCATGCACTGCAGCAAAGTGATATCTTGTTGATATTTGCTAGAACTTCAATGCTTCCAACTCTACTTCAGTCTCCAAGACTTCCCATTCCCTGTTTAGTTGTTTCTAGGAGCACTTTTAGATTTTCTCTAATGAAATGCCAAACGAAATTCTGAAACGTGTTTTCGATTCTAACAACTTACTTAAGTATAGATATAATATTAATTCTCGTGCAGCCTAATTCCAAGACATTTCAGTCAAGTCGGGGTGTTCACTTTTGAACGAGTTTGCTTCGGGTCGCCTGCAAAAACTACCTTCTGTAAAAACTGACCACTCATGTAGTATGCATTTTCTCATTGATGTTCGATGTCCTTCTAAATTCAAATATATTCGATAGAAAACACGCATTAAGATATTATTTATCTTACGAATTTGATATAAAAGTACGTCTTCTTCAAGTTTTTTGATTGAAGAAAGTGCAACATAGGGCTTTGAAAAAGTTACAATTATGAGATTTTTAAGACGGTGAAATTTGCATTCATAAAGTGGCTTAGTTCAATTCAGTTCAGTTCAGTTTTATTAAGGAAAAGATAGGCAAATGCCGTTGAACTCCCTATTGGGTACAAAGTGGCTAAGAAAGCATCGATACATAAGGAAAATGTAAAAGACTTTGTTTGCTTAATGCCATAGGAGAACTAAACAGACGTTAACAAGTCTAAATAATACACTTCAAGGCCTACTCCCTTATTGCAAGTAGTATACTTAAATCCAATGGGTATATTATTGGTATTGTGAATGGTCGAGAATGTGCGAGGCCCAAGCAATTGCATAGAAGAAGAAGAAGGGAAGGCGTTTACTGGGACCAGGTGTTTATTTATGCGATTTTTCGAACTCTTATGCGAGCCTATCGTCAAGGAATAAAAGACTCTACAGCTCACTGCATATTTACATAACCTCTGCCAAATATGACATTCATCAGCGCCATTGATTTGTTCGCACAGGGTCCGATATGCAGATGGCACATCGATATGTCTATTGCTCGATTCCTTGGTCAAATACCACGCTTCCTACAACAGGCGTTTATTCGGTCGTCTGACTGGCCCAGTATTCTCACGCTGCGAATTTCAAAGTCATGCTCTGGCGAGGACGCGTGAGTGGCTACCAAGGCGAGCTTATCCTTCCGTCTCAAAGCAAGCTCGTGCTCGTGCACTTTCGTGCAAACCAGTTTGCCGGTTTCGCCAACATAATTGGCTCGACCACAATGACAGTCTATCCGGTAAATGACGCCGGATTTTTGATTTAGAGGGATTGGTTTTAGGTTGCATGAGTTGCCGGCTGATTGTTGCTTCCGACCTGGGAGCCACGCCAATCCCAACTTTGCTCACTAATCTAGCGAATTCTTTGGATAGACCAGTTGTATAAGGTATTGCTCGCCAGAACTTCGCTTTTGGCTGCCCATTCGGATTTATTCTCTCGGCTTCTTGTCTTCTCAAAAAAACTCCCAGGATATCCGTTGACCGTGCAGAGTTTCCACAGAAACTGGACCTTGGCTTTCTTGTCGGCTGGTTCGGTGCAATGGGATTCTGCTTGGTGGTACAGTGTTCTCACGAAGCTGTTTTTGTGCTAAAGTTGGTGGTTGCTAACATAACTCAGAATGCGAGGTATTCATCGACCTTCTGTAAACCGTCGTTTTGAGTTCTCCATCGCCCTTTCTGCATACCAGCACGTCGAGAAACGGCAACTGACAGCTTTTTTATTCCTCCATCGTGAACCGGATGTCGGGGAAGATCAAGTTCAGATTCTTTGTGAAATCCTCACTCTTGTCCCGATCGATTATGACAAATGTGTCATCAACATACCATACCCACAATCGTGGCCGATAGTGCTCAAAAGCCAATGCCTCTTCTCGCTGAAATACTGCCTCAGCAATTAGGCCGGACAACGGCCACCCCATCGGTGTACATTTGACCTGTTCGTACACGGTTCCGCTGAAGGTGAAGAAGGTGTTCGAGCAGTGTTTCGTGAGAACGACAAGGTGCCTTATTTTACGTTTCGTGTCCGCCTCGTTATAGTGCTCTTCTAGCAGGGTTTCTATGGTTTCGATTGCGAGCTGTTGTATGATGGAGGAGAAAAGTGACGTCATATCGACAGATACCATCACTTCCTCATCCGTAAGTCGAATACCCTGCAACTTTCATATGAATTGTTCAACTGAGTGGACGGTTGTTGTGAAACCCTGGGTTAGACACTTGAGACGTTGAAATAGCCACTTGGCTAGGTCAAAGGTTGGGGCGCCTCGTAGAGAGAAGATTGTTCGAAGGGGCGTTCCTGGACATTGGGAAGCCCGTAGAATGTTGCGAGCGCTGTGTCCTTTGGTTTCCTCTTTTGGCAAGCAGTCTGCGTTAGTGTTTTTGACTTCTGAAGACTGGCCAGGTCTTTGTTGATATTGTTTACTAGCGTCTTCTTCATGTCATCCTCGCGAGGGGTATAGGCATTTCTATCGCCCAAAAGTGCCTCGACTTTGTTAATGTAGACCTCATGGTTCAAAATAACCGCCAACCGTTCTTTGTCGGCTGGAAGTATGACATTGTATAAAAAGTTTAGACCACAGGCCATTTACAACTATACAACCACTTATGAGCACCATGTGAAGTTTTTATCAAAGCGTATAGAAATGTTTTATTTTCCTTAGAAAATATGTATACAGCAGGTAGTTTGGAAACCGTGAATGAAATTTTAACAGCAGGCCGGGTTCAAAATTATTGGTCAACTTGAAATACTTTTTTGCAACCGAAAAATACCATGAATTCAAGTAAATAATTCGAAGAAGACGTAATTTTATACCAAATGTATACAAGGCAGAATACTTTCACACATGTTTTTTTATAAAATATATTGTAATTTATAAAGGCATCGAAAATCAATGGGAAAATGCATGCTATATAAGTGGTCAGTTTTTACAACAGATTCCCTCTTTATTCCTCACCTATTTCTCCGGAAACCACCTAACCGAACTTCACTTGTTCCTGGCAAATAAACAAAGACTATTGATAAGGAAGAATATCCTAAAACGTCTACTGAATAACGATTAGTAGAAATAAAGGTTCACTAAATACTTCGGACAAACGTTTTCGAACTCGAAAGGCTGCTAGAACGGTTTTTTCTGGAATTTTAGAGCCTGTTCGTGGAATACTGATACTGTTTGCAAGCCTTGTAAGAAGGGAACATGGTCCTCCACAGAATCTTCCGCGGATGAATGCCAGCCCTGCACAGTTTGCAAGCCAGTTTATCTGGAAATGCGCCAGTGTTCTAGCACCCGGAATTCTCTCTGTTGTCCGCTTCACAATGCGAACTGTGAAGAGATAATTTCAGACCTGGACAACACAGGTTTGTGTAGTAGCTTTTCTATAGCCGTTTTACCCGCCTTTTGTTGTCAGCTTAGATTATTCAGCACTCTACGGAGTAGTTGTAAATCGAATATATGAAGGAAAAGGTACTAGATTAATTTGACTAGTTAACCAGTCCCTTTAATATTTCTTAGGCGTAGGGTACCGTCTCCTTTCAGAATGAACAACCAAACATTTTCATGCAACCGATATGTCTGAATAGATTTAACCAAAATGAGACTTGAATTCTGCCGGAAACAGAGTGCTTTTATACCTTTTAGCAGATGTGATTAAGTTAAATGTAGACAATTTACGTTCCCATATGCGACACCACACCCCCATTGGGTGCGTTTGGATGTGAATACGAGGTCTGCTCTTCAGCCACCATTTAGACATGCTCTCCAAAGTTAGGAAGTCGTTTTATCGTAGTTTGCGAGCTTATTTTGGGACATGTCTAGAAAAAATATGATAAATGAGTTAGGAATGAATACCACAGTTCCCCTGTGTTTGCCGATATACCATGTTCAACTGTTTACCAATGTTCTCAATTTAGCTGTCTTCGAAATCATCTAGGTGGTTTTAGAGGTTTTTAAGAAGGAAAGTGTTATCTATTCAGAATTCAAACCAAATTGAGGGCTTCAATTACACATACCGGAAATCAATTTCCTAAACCACAACGATCAGAATCCGTCCCATAGTGAGGTTTCAGAGAGTGCGTGTACACGCTAACATTATGAAACAGACGAAGTTTTCGGCGGAAAAATCGCTGGACATCGTTGACAAATTAAATAGAACAAAGCAGATTTCACTGCCACTAAACTCGATGGTTAACTCAAAACCTTTCTCCCATTAACATAAGGTGCAGACCTCGGAAGATGGTGTTATTAAACTGACAAAAATAAACAGTGAAAACGTTCAGTTTCCGTTGGTTAAGTTGTCAATTTCCTGGATGAAATCTGAAAACTATCGATCAGCATATGGAAAGTGCAAACACTGGTGCTCAATATGCAAAACCTGCCTGCGGATGGAACCCGCCGGAAAATGGAATGCTTTACCACCCCCACAAGCGGCACCACAGAATATCCTTCTTTAGACGCATCGCAATATCACCACTGGCCGGCGAAAATTCAAATGTTTATGTGCGTGATTTGTGGGCAATAAAATCGGAATTTCCGGAAGCGTTCGGGTCTCAGTGGGCAGTGCGCAGAGCGTGTGCGCTTTGAAGTCAAGCTGGCCGACAGCGCACTAAGACTTTATCGAGACCACGGTAGCTTTAGAGTCGAAAGGTTGTATGCCCTCCGGTCCAGCCCTCCGGTCCAGCCCTCCTGGCATACATTTTCACATGCGCGCGCATACACACCCACACACAGAAAGCGCACAAACACTCACTGAAGTCGGTTGTGTGTGTGTCTGTGTGCGTGCGTGCGTGTGTGTGGGTGTGTGTGTACTGCAGATCGTAAATATTTCTAGTATGTCTCTGGACGCAGAGCGTTAATCTATTTTATGAGGCCGGATTGCTGCTATTGTTGCTGTCTGGTCACACAAGCATTAGAAATATGTGTCTGAAGTTAGTGACGGCGGAGGATCGGGCGCGATGGAAGTCTTTGAAGTGGCGCGCGCGCACCTCGAAGGCGGGGCTTCATACACCCTCGGCGGCGGCGGCGTCAGCAGAGTACGCGTGTATGCACGCCCAGTGCGCAGAGCGCATAAATCTAGCAAGCGAGTGCGCGCACGCGCGGTGTGTTCGCGGAGGCGCGCTTGAGGAGGGCTCAAGTCCCGCAGCGCGACGACGGGCCGCGCCACGAGGGTGACCTATTTGACTGCCTATGAAATGCGGTTGCAAACTAGCTCCTCCTCCTCTCTTCTTTTTTCTCTTCTGTTTTTTGCTGCTCCTTTCCCTGATTTCTTGTCCTAATGCTTTTTACTCTTCAAGTTTTTTATTGGCATTATCCACCCTGCGTTTGGTTTATGAGAGACTACTGTTATTTTATGTACCTAGCAAAGTGGGCCACTTGTATCTAACTATGTTGAGTCTAGTTGAAATAAAGTAAAATGTGAAGCAGAGGATCACCCGTAGCAGGACTGAGAGACCAGAGATTATGGTGATGTAGCTAATCCAACTACATCGCACTTTGGCTGACACTGTCATCTACCGCTCCTAGGTTCCAATAAGACTAGTTTTACGAGTACATCAAACTTATTAAACAGTGTTCCAAACATAAATAAGTATTCTGGGAGGAACTTTAGCATTCTAAGCTTTGATTTCCCTTCTGGGATTTCATTGGCCAGCATTTCATTGGCGTTCAGCACACGAACCCACTAGGGTCATTACTATTTGTATAAATAATAGAATAAATATTTTTGAATAATTATTCTGCCTTGTATTTCACGAACTTGAGCAGTGGGTAATTACCCTGAGGCTAATCTTCAATTGATTTTAAAGTTGGTTTTCTGATTAGAAAATTTAGACGAAATTGATTGAAATAAAAGCTGTTTAAAGCACGCAAAAGTAAAATCCACCGCATTTAAGGAGACTTTTCTATGGTATTGTCAGCATAAGGGCATTACCCTGCTTTGTTCTCTTGATAAAAGCCTTGCACTTTTCATTTTCGATCGAGGCTTCGCTGAACGGTGCCCAAAAGTGGTTGATCAGAGGGCTTTCGCCCAATAAAGAGGTCTAAGATTACCACTCCCTGCAAAAACGAACTGCAAAAAATGCAACTATTTCGCCAAAAAATCAAGCTTCCCAGCTCTATAGGAGGTCTATGCTCTGTTTATAATTTTTATTTCATTAGGAAGCTTTAGTATATCAAAACTGTCGGATAGTTTGTGCACCTTGGCATATAAAGGTAGCTACCGACGATAAACAAACGTTGTATCGTAGGACACATACCAATTATAATATATATATATATATATATGACAAAGACGTTATACCGTACTTCCGACATAGATACTAGCTAAAAGCCCAGACACGTGTTTCGCCGATGTTTCTGCTGCTGTGTGACACAGCAACGAGGGGTTCGGCTCCTCAGTGGGTCCCCCAGCGTTCTCTATGCGGTTTCTGGTATTTATATATATGTATATATATATATATATATATATATATATATATATATATATATATATATTATAGGTATGTTGCTATAGGTGCAACAGGCAAGACGTAGACAGCTGTTTCACGGTCGTTACCGATCATCAGTACGTCATATGCCTTGTGCAGTGAGGAATATATATATATATATATATAGATGTGCTGATCGATGCCGTTAACGTTCTGACTTTTGTGTGATATTGTTTGTAAACCGTTACCTTTAAAGTAACTCGCAAATTTCTGTTGCCAGTAGCGGAGACACTGCATACTTCAGAGTAGCACACAGGGGACTTCAGAACACTGCATAGTTGGCTTTATGATCAAAAGCTAGACCAGCGTCTGCCTCCTGAAGACGCTGTCCTTTCCAGTTGTAGGAAAGACTGCGCGTGTGCATAACGCCATCCCAAAGGCGTTAACAGCAGGGTGTCGACTTGAAACTCTCTCGGGTTACTTGGTGGTGGTAGAAATAAAGGGTTCTCGACGCCACACGCGAGGAAAATGAGTCAGAGGGTGAGGTCAGTCTTTTAGTGCAGCGAAAGCAACAATAAATATGCCGCCACAGGCAGAGCCAGGGCAGAACCTAGTACAACTTTTAGTTATCCAAAAGAACAGCAGTACATGGTCTGCATGGTCGTTCATTTGCAGTTTGAAGGAGATAGTAAATATGTTTGCTTCTGGGTAAGTATTTCAGAGATCTTAAACTGTGCGCAATTCCCTAGGTATCTGTATAGGTTTGCGCGTAAATGACTCTGGCTTAGCTATAATCGTAATTATAATCAATGCGCTGATTCTTATACCTTGTTGGGGGAATGGCTTTTACTATTGACCGAAGGTGGTGTAAGACTGTGCTAGCACTTTTATGAGGAGGGGACATGAAGGAGTGAAACTTACTTTGAGTTAGAAAGAATTGCTTTGGTGAGCTTCCAGGTTTCGTGAAACATTCTGAAGGTCAAGACCACCACGTTGCCTACTTACCATGTAAACGTTTGGAAAGTAGGGTAATGAAGGCGTCTGCCCTCAGAATTCAAGTCTGTGCGCGTCAGCACAATTGCGGTCAGTCCCAGAATACAAAATAAGGCATTGTCTCGCATTCCTCTATTACCTTCCCAATGCATTGTAGGAAATAGGGTCCCAATCCTGATTTTAACTGCCCAGACAGCGGGGTCCCTCTTTTGATGGCTTCAGCAAACTATTTGCAGAATCAGAATTGCGGAGATTCCGTCCAACAATAAATTTATCTTCACTTAGCGAAAATGAGGGTACAGTTAACATGGATGTTTCCTTTCTTATTGTTCTTTTTGCGACGAATTCATTAATTTATATAACCTTTTCGATGTCAATATACACCGGTACCGCCTCTATATGCCTATCCTTACCATTTGAGTTTTCCACAACTAGCTGACTCACAAACCAGTAAGACTGTTTTGAAAACATTGAAAGTTGTCCACTGAGTGCAGTTTCAGCTGGACTACCGGCAGGAATAGTAATCCAAGGACTATCCAGTCGTTTCGTAATCGGAAATGGCCTTTCAGCAAAGATTGTTAAACAGTAGATATAATGGTTTTTCGAATTCTTTTGCGGCTAGCTCAGTCTTCCTGAGACAACTATCCCCCTTTTTGATCTGCCCTCATTTGACTCTTAAGTTCATCTCATGAATTCCCTTTCGAGACCAGAAACTAAAAGAAGAATAAGTAGAGAATTTTGGTAGATTTCAGTGGCTCCTTTGATCCACTTGGGAAAAAATCGGCGTCCTCTGTGGGATTATAACCCACGCTAGCAAGGGAAAGACATTAGTCCAGCCACCGCTCTAGCCAACTGATCTACGAGGCCCCACCTGGAGCCGTGAGTTTTATCCCAATTGGATCAAGTTACCTACCCAGCCTACTGCAACCTATGGAATCCACCAATTATGATACAGTAAGCTGACTGCCCAGGCAGTATTTCCTAGGCAATCAATCTAGAATCCACCAGATGACTACCAGGCACAATTAATTAGTAGAGGATTTTGGCAGCTTTGAATAATTCCTTTGATCCGAGTGTGATTGAACTCACGGCTGCCGGTGGGGCCTCTTAGCTCAGTTGGCTACAGCGTTGGCTGTACTAAAGCCTTCTCCTTTCTGACGCGGGTTCGAATCCCACCGAGGCCGCCGAGTTTTTCACAAGTGGGTCAAAGGAATTAATAGAAGAATGCTATCAGTATGCTAGTTGTGGCCTTAATTTTTTTAATCTTATGCCTCCTTTTGGGATCAGGTTGCAAAGAAAGATGGCTGCATCTTATCCAAAAGCATCGAATAAGTCCATTTTATTCAGCAACAGGATTCTCCCAAAGTCACCTTAAGTCCCTCCGCTCAATTACGCTTTCGAAAACCTACAGTCTGACAGCGGTAGGCGCAATAACTTCGGTTATGATCCAGTGAATTCAAAGCTTTGTTACTATGAACTCCGCCCCTCGTTAGCGGCGGCTTCTGTTTACTGGCGGTTCTGGGTTAGCAGGAGATCTATTAGTGGCTCAACATTTCCAATTTGCCGAAGGCAGCACCTATAGAGAAGGCGCAGACTGTAAACAGTTGGCTCTGTGTCATTAGCCCAGACCCATTAGTCCCTCAAAGGGCTGAAGGACACAAGTAGACCGAATATGTCTAGTCTGCTTTTTGCCTTTTTCTCCCCTCCTTTGTGGTAAATGCCTGACTATTTGGTTCCGACACATCCGGCCGGCCTTCTTTGTTACTTTACAACTTATTGCTTCAGTATCATGCCTCCAACGGCCGGCATTAGGGAGCAGTTTAGCGTCAACAATTCTTTGTGTGGCCATCGAAAAAAGGCAGCGTGCCTACTGTCGTAGAGGAGGAGAGTTGACGGACCAAATGACTCCTATGTCACGTGTATGCCTTTAATGCCGAAGTCTAAGTAGTAATTTTGGATTGTTGTGAATCCTTGGCCGTCAATAAAAAGCCGAGAAATTTTTAATCACCCAACAGTAGTACACGAGGAGATGTTGGGTCCTGAATGAGGCGTGAGTATATAACCTAGCCACCACGAACTTCCTGCCTAAGAGCCAGTACGGAAGTGATGGCAAATGGGCCCTACTGCAGTGTATTCCTCAGATTAATTCGTTTACTTTTCACCTTCAGCGCGTTTTCTCCGTCTCTAAGTCTAATTTCTTACCTTTCAAATGCCGGTGGATGAATTAATTCGCCCCGAGCTCGATGTTTTAACCAAACTTACGACGTACAGGAGGGATGGTTGTAGCTGTAGGCGACATTCGCCTAACCAATACCAAAAGGATAAATGAAATCGTTAAATTTGATGGCATCAGAAAATGCCATTTCTTTTATTTTCTTTTCTTTCCTTGCAATGATTTACGCAAGTGACATTCACAAGAAACGCCAAAATAATTGATTCTTTCTTTGGTGGCTGAAGAAATAGCAAATATCCCTATCTTGGGACTGTTTTCTACGGCCAACTGGAAGGCACTGCAAGTCTACACAACAAATTTTACGAGCAAAACCGTTAGTGATCTAGAGATTAAAAAAGTCCTACTATAGAAAACGTCGATATGAACCCCCTCTCCCCGTATTGCAGGTGGCCTTGAGCTCATTTTCAGGGCAGGTTAGGTTTAGGATACGGGAATGGGTACTCCTTGGAATGTAGCGTAAGGTCCACTTTACTGTGCGGCACACCTATTGCCGTATTCAGCCCAAAGCACTCTAGTTAGGCATATTTAAGTATCCCGATACAAGGCTTTGATATTTTGTCCTTTTCATTTCTGCTCATCTCCCACGTGAGACGAGGCGTTCTCATAAATGTAACCAGACGTCAGGAGCAGATTTTCCAGGACGCTACCGGATTTCAACGCCGAGGAATTGCAGATTGCCTAAACGGTACGACCGCTAGCACAGCTGAGCACACTGGAGCCCAGTGGTTCCTGTAAATCTTCGAACCCGGTGCGGCGTGGGACAAAAGTCGGTCACAATGGCCTGGCGAGCCGAGCGTTTACACTAGCGTCTAGGCGCGTGCGTCAGCCGACTCCGATTTCGACTTCACGTGCGGCGCCTAGACGGGAGGGCTCCTGAAAACGAGTTTGTCTCGTTATTGGACTTCCCAGGGTGCATGGGCCCGCTCGCTCTACCCCGGGAGGTCTGCCCAATAAGCAAAGCAGGACAGAGTAGGGGGGGGAGGGGGCAGGGGGTAGATAAACACACGACAAACGGTAGTCCGATCGCTACGACAGCTATCTTCAGTGAAGTGTGCGTGGATTTGGCTCTAGTGAGGGGGAGTCCCAAGGCCTCAGCTCCACCCTCGTCAGCCTCAGCCGCCGTGATCGATGAGGGCCATAGCTACTTAGTCATTGCGGGTGACTTAACGTTCAAATTAAATTAGTTGGAGGGAAACTTTTGTAAGACCACTTTTACCCTCTCTTCTAATGTCCGTCTTGCTATGATCTTAAGAGTAAATCAAAACGACTGGGGGTAAACCGAGGCGTAGTGACTGTGCCCATGTATGCGTGCTAAACACACGAAGGTCCCTCAACCGGTATGGATCAGAACGCTGGACGCGTTAAAGGTTTAACACCGTAGTGTGCGTCCTCTAGCGGTCTAACGTCCTTGGCAGCTCCTTCGTCGTCCTCAGTGATGGTGATGTTCAGAAGAAGGCAAGGCAATTGTTGGAACAAGCACCATATTCGTCTGACACTTCGGATTCACATTCGAATCAGTCGTTAGAGGCATCACCCTTACAGTTATGTTAGTCAACATTTTCTTGTGATCGTTCTGATGGATAGAGTACTTTTTTACCAGTGTTTGGAGATATTCGAAGGGGTCTGACGTAGTCTTAAATGTGCGCTGATAGTATAACCTAAGTAGCTCCTGAGACAGCGTTGGTTTCATGGATATCGACGAGACAATTCGACTTTTGGTTTCGATGAAGTCCACCGTGGGCCACAGGACGAGCCGGTATAGGAACGGTGAATTTTCCGTAAATTTAATTATAGTGGTAGTAGACTTGCGCTGCATTTACCGCGCTCTCTCCTCCCCACCTGAGCCTGATGTCATGACCAAGTCAAGAAGATCGGAGGCGGGAGAAGGCGCAGGTGGATGACATGGTTGGGGCCATCTCGAGGCGTGCCGGCATACCCGGCGCGGATCCCACTGAATGGGATTTCCATAGAGGCCGAATTAAAAAGGAACCATGGTATCCTGACCCTCAGTTCACCAGTCAACCTCTCCACACAGACATACACTGGGCTGACTGCGTGGTCCGAGTTATTCCGTCAGTCGGAAACCTTGCAAGCCTGGGCATTTAGCGTACCATGACAGCTTGTTTATGATGAGGAAAATGCGCTGAGTCGTCGACCTTACTCTATTTTCCCATTCCCAGTCTCCAGTTAATGTCCGAGCCGATATTGACATAGAAGTATCCAAACTGGTTGATTATTAGCTGAAAGTACTGGCACAGGGCGAAAAAAATGGTGGGGTGCGAAGGTTGAGCGTCCTTAGTACTTTGTCACTGTTCGTGCTTCTTCTTCGTCCCGGTTCCTCTCACCTTCCTTTCTCTCCTAGCTTTCATGAGAAGGCCAGAGGTGCGTTCACGTTGCGTCCCTCTCAACTGCCGTAGTATGTTCTCCATGAAGTGAAAATTTTTGCCTAGTGGAGCAAAAATCAGTGCTAAACATCGCGTTCCAATTCATTGCATTTTTTAAACGGAGCATCGCACAGCACGCGAAATAATCATGTTAATTGAGCTGCGAGAAGATCAGCGTACAGCAGTCCAATGGCGATTCGGACAGCGGTACACCCATTTCGCATCATGGCCTACAACGAGAGTTTTCAATGAAAACTAACTAAATTTGAAATGATAAGCGATTAGTTTACCGGCAAAAAAGAAATATTACTCGTAGTGCCTTCGAGCTTAAATTAACAAGTTTGAAAATGTGGTTGTATTCGGTAAACGCAGGAAAATCTGGCACCATTGGTTATTTTGCAAAAAGCATTAGAACTTTTCCTATGTGAAAACTAACTCTACATCTAATTTTAACCTTGGGCCCGGATGCTGAATCGACTGCTTCACATCCTCTTTTACATAACAGACTAATTTTGCTCTAGATTGATATTTTTCCGAACGTAATTGAACCCTTAATTCAGTAATTCGTGTATGGCCCTGTTATCTCAGTTAGTCGATTATTATACATTAACGAGAAACCTAGTCAGACAGTGTTGATAGTGTATCAGTCTTTCTATATGGTTTGATCAGATGGATGCAAGTAGGTGATGGAAAAAACAAATTTTAAAATTTATCCAAAACGGTAACAGTGGGAACGCCTCAAGTGCAATACATTACCTTGGATTTTCAGTGGTAGGTAAGGGCGAGGCCGTTAACGATTTCAACGTCCTGTACTCTTGATTGGTCGATGCTATGAAATTGGTGTGGTTTTAGATCTAAAAACATTCATTTTAGGTAGAGCTCAACTTAAAATCATCCTAAAATATTGTCTTGAAAGAATGAGCAAACATCACTGAAGAAGCGAGACGATAGAATCAATTACGAGATCCTTTGGAATGAATTCGATGCGGCGTATCGTATTTTTGTCCCAAAACCTACTAGTGAATAGTCCCGTTAATTAGTTTCAAATTCATTAAAAATTGATGTGCGAAACCCGATTAAAGTTCTCGAAATCAACCTTTTCAGGATCGACCCAGAACATTGTTCAGCCAAATGCAATCAGCATCAGCGAAATTACTGCGCAGCGTTCAACACCTGCCATTGGCTATTTAGAAGTATACAAATGTGGAGCTAAATTCATTTACCATACGCAACCCGCTTTAAGCAGTATAAAAACACACAGAGCACGTACTTGGACGTTTAGCGGTGCTATACAGAGGATATTTTAAATCAAGTGCAGGATATATCTATAGTCCCATTGGTTCAAACAATGCTCCAGTTGGAGTTCTCCACCTGCCAGGAGATTCACTCTGAAGAAGTCCTGGGACCAAGTGGCTTTTCGTGATACAGAACCAATAGTACGCACTGTTAATTAACTGAACTGTGGGGAACTACACTCGCGTATCTGCTGAACCCGCGTGTGACACGCTTTAGACGGTTACTTCACGTTACGTCAATACTGTGGGCGAACACATCAACAGTTTGTCTACAAACTCGGAGAGACACCTGAGTTATGAGAGTGAGTGTGTGTGTGTGTGTGTGTGTGTGTGAGAGAGAGAGAGAGAGAGAGAGAGAGAGAGAGAGAGAGAGAGAGAGAGAGAGAGAGAGAGAGAGAGAGAGAGAGAGAGAGAGAGAGAGAGAGAGAGAGAGAGAGAGAGAGAGAGAGAGAGAGAGAGAGAGAGAGAGAGAGAGAGAGAGACATAAGATGTGAAGTTCAGCTCCCTCGGAATAGGAATGAAGGATCCTTACCGCAGCGAAACCCGGACAAGACGCGAGCATACGTGCGGCGGCCGTTATGCACATTCACTGTGAACCAATGAGAGCATGCACAGCCATCGGTGCTACGTGCGCACAGGCACATCGCAGCGGGTTGGTACATATGCACACACGCACGTATGCACGCACGCACGCACCGGAGGCCTTCGAGTGAAACATCAAAGAAACTTGCCGCCACCGGCTCTCTGAAGACTTGATGCGACGGCGCGAAGACGCGTATTTGTGTGCGCGTGGTGGTGTCGGGGTCCGTCTTTCAGAGCGGGTGCGCGATGGCGGCCAGACATGAAGTAGTTTCGCTACGCGGTTTGCTGGTTGTTTCGCGCACTGGGACGTCGTCATTTCCCGCGTCACACTGACACAGAGCGGTCGCTTCTCCATCTCCCCTCTTCCTACAACTCTAAGGCGGCATTATTTCTGATCATATACATATCAGCATAGCCACCCATTTAATTACACACGGGAGACATTGCCTATACTTCTTGATGCGATGGCCCCTTTTGAAAGGGTTTTGCCGGTGGCAGATCTTGAGGGACACGCGAACAACTCCATGGAGGAGCTGTCCTCAACCTTAGCCAAGAGCCAATCAGACTGGGTCGTCTTCTCTGAACTAGGTCCCTCAACTGACCTCAATGTTACTTTCCAGAATATGAAAATTCAAACTTCCTTCCGCCTGCAGGGTGAGTATGATTGTTTAGGAAATGCTTGATCATCTCGCCTTCTTTACCTCTACGGAAACTTAATTTCAGTGTTAATCGTAAAGCAACCGCGCTCGATTCAGGATGATATCCACTAATCACACCAGTTTGTCACGCTGGGATTGATTTTTCGCCGGAAGCAAAACTGTACTATCCAGTCGGAAGGGTATTCGCGCTAGTGGTGTAAGTGACCTCAGGATTCAGATTTATACAGCTTATCCATCAATCATAGATCACAGGCTGATCTCTTCAGATATGGGAAAATCAAAATGGAATTGGCTCCATCACATGCGGTCTTCATTATTAAGGCTTTTTTTGACCTATGTGAAGTGGATATTCCCTTGTCTTATGCCCAACATAATTGCAGTGTCACTGAATATGTCAGCATCAGAACTCAATGAAAGCTACATAAATAGAAGTTGCTCTGATACCCCGAAGTTCAAGTTCTTTCAGGTCATCACTTTTCGAGTATCCGGTGATATGTGGAAGAACTGTACGGCCCGTCTGGAAATTCAACATACCCTTGCTAGTATGCCAACCCCCTGCGACAGTCACAAACGGCTTGTGGTGATTTGAACACCGGTTTTTGGATCTTCACGTTCACGCAAACATATAAGTTCGTCCTTCTCGCCCCACGAGGAATTCCATGACCCACGAAGGGAGCGCAGGCGGTGTCAACTAACGCGAAATTTTGCATGGGAGACCCCGAACACCGACCTCACTCATTCTACTCCAACACAAATCGTGGTGAAACTAGGCCAAGGATAAAGGTTTGAAACGCAGTGGTTGTCCTTTAGAAATCTGCTTGTGACCCAACCCACAAGAATTATACTCGCCATTTTCGGACGCCATATCCACAGAAATTGACATAAAAGCTGCCACCGTCTTAGGGGCCGAGGTTACTCACCTAGTTTAAGGCGGCCTTAACGCGTGTACAAGTCGCAACATCATCCAGGCTTCCTCGTACCGCTGTCACGATTAACCCAGTGGTTAAGGTAGGCTTGGTCGCTTCCGTCTCTCCCCCTTTTTATTTGAGTTCATAAAATAAAAACATTCATTCAGCGTATAGCAACTCCGGAGTCGGAAAGGCATCTGTCTTGCAGCATATTCAAAAAGGACTAATAAGCTAGAAAACTGTAAAACTTGAAACGGTGGCAAAAAACATGATCCCTGCCTATAGCATTCGGTTTCGGGGGCTGTAAAAATGCCTACACCATTGGTTCAAGGTTTAAAGTGGTTATATAATTTCTAAATAGGAATTCGTCTGTTGTAGCAGCATTAGACAGAAAAGGGTAACTTGCGTTCAAAGGGAGTTGAGCTTGAAATCTATTAAGGCGGGGTACCTACATTTGTAACCCAGAGTGCGGCGTTAGTGGCCTATAAACCAAATACCCGCCTTGCCTACCCTTCCCGTTATAGTCGTGGTGTCGCTTGCGGATGCCTCCATGTGTACGGTATTCAGTCATCAGAAACGTCAGTTACTGGCACAGAATTTGTTTATATAATGGTTAGCCTTGTATATTCAATTCTAAACGAGGCTTCGGTACATTTTTCGCCTGTTTACATGCGATGGCGGTACCACAAGTCCCCCGGATATACTGGTCTCATGTCGCCGGTCTAGCCTGAGGGACAATTTGACCAAAAAGGAGAAGGAGAGTGCGCTCATCATTATATAATGAAACGTTTCATTAGGGCACAATAATAAGAATATCTCACCGTACTTAACGTGGTTTTTCACTACATTCTGGGGGGGGGGATTATAGTTGCGGTTAGTGTTATGGCTAGGTCACCGAAATATGTACGCTTCCTGGAAGTTAACTCAACACTTCCTGCATTACGGGATGGCTTTCTTATTCCTGTGTCTTGAAAAAGATTCAATCAACATAATTTTTCAAAATACGGGAGCCCAGATGAAAAATGGAAAATACGTTGATGCTAACATGAGTCAGACTGTGAGCGATAGGTTGTGATGCGATAAGTTGGTTCCTATTTCTTGTATTTTAATCTTCTGACACTACAAGCGGTAGGAAAGGATCCGAGTCAATGCATTTCGATGAGGTCGTATTCCCCCAGGGAGCCAGAAGCATGTATATGGATCTCATCTGGGAAGATTCCATAGTCAATATGTATGAGAGTTGGAAAATGCTTTTCTGCCTGTGGGACCAACCAGAAGGCAACGAGGTAGTATCTATCACAGCTCTTCACTTCTGCTGCCCCTCCAGCCAGGCCAGGTGGAAAACCTCTGGCTGATTTAAGAGCTGGTCCCTTGGCCAGATGTCAAACAGCTTCTGATATAATAAACCCTGGTGCGCTGTCGGAAGCGGAAAGTATACTGCACACTATTGTTCAATGATTTGTAACCCCTGAGGCTCTACCTTAAAAAACGGAGGAGTAAAACGAACCAATTTATTGGCTGAAACTCCCTGTACTAAGGCAAAGATCTCTTCCACCGAATGCCTCCTTTTTAAATCGAAATCCTGCCAATTTCTTTGTATTCGCTCCGTTCTTGATAGTCTGGAGAGGAAATTGGTGCGACTGTACTGGAAGGATTTCAGGCATATTTACACTCGGTAGAAAATGAACACATTTACGATATGGCTGGTGGCATTTTTCAACACGTATGCGATTACTGTTGCTGTTTACTGCATATTGTTACCGAAGAAGTCGTGTTGCGTAAGAGGAAATTGCTACAAAGCAGCCCTTCAAGATTTCTACTCATGGAAAGTTTACCGACAGTCACTATTTCACTTTTTAGTCGATCTATTCCTTGGCTGGTTCAAAACCTTATGTAGTCAAGTCACGTGTGTTCGCATTTAACTTTTAACTGATGAATGCGTAGGTGATTTCTGCTTGCAAGCCCAAACGAGTCTTGCAGTTTCAGAGAGCAATCATGACCACTGATAATCCAGAATGTTCAAAGTGACCTATAATTTAATTGCCTGTATGATGGAAAGAATAAGACAAGCTCCTCCAACATCGGCGCATCAGACGGATTCTTGAGATCTTCGGTCAGCTCGGTTGCCCTGCGCTAACCTGTCCGAGGACGTCGATATCGTCGTTCATCCAGGATATCCCAGATAACATTTCTTGTTTCAAATAGGATCGCAGGAAGGTGCTGAAAATCCTTCCAAACTGTTCAGGATGAAATATCTTAAGCCCAGGTCTGATCTAATGCATATTGGTGGTTACTATTTGGGTTACCCCATGGTATCATCTTCGTGGTCACATACCAAGACCTTTGTGTGCTTCCATATTTTTTAATGAAATCCTGTTAATAAAACACTGATTCCATGGGAAACTTGTCTGTTGACATTCAACTTCAAGACCAAGTACTTGAAAATCTTAGAATTTCAAACCAACTTTTTTGACCAAACACTCGGTTTTTCGATGTTCGATTGCAACTTCCTTGCCCTGTCATCACAGCTGATTTTAACCAATCGTTTTATATCATGGGTGAAGATAAAGTCCTAACATAGCGGCAGTCAGTCAGAAATCAGGAAGAGTAGTCGCCTTAACTCAATACCTTATTCCTGGGTGGAATTCCCAACAGCTCTCTGTACTCTAGAGGATAGAAAACTCGATGCATTTATAAGTTTTGCCACGAATGCCTAGTTCAAAAATCTGTTGTAAGAAAAGTCGGTGTGGCATGCTGTCGAAGGCCTTCCTAAAGTTAAATACGGCACCGTCTGCGGCCTTTCGGCCATTTCTCCTACGAATAAGGAATAATTGTGGGGTAAAAGCGTCTTCGATGTAAGCCATGTGGAACAGGGCACAAACAGTTTCTTCATTCGAAGAGCTTCATTAGATGCTTATTTAGAAAGCACTCCCTTAGTTTGCACAATGTGCATGTTAGGTTGAATGGACGGTAATTTTCGGACCCCTAGATGAGCTCGGTGAGGGAAAGGCATCCTTTCATCCTTTCGGGCGTTCGCCTTCTTCTGGATACTCTACGGCGTGGATATCTGTACATTCCCCTGTAGATCTTCATACAAATTTTCTTCGTATGCACTAAAACAAGCATGCAATTCAAGTACGATTTTTTATTCTTATGTATTTAAGAACCCCACGTTTCATCTCTTAGAAGGCTCTTATTACCCCGATCCGGTATTACGGGTGGTATCGTGCCATAATTTGGTGCGGGGGGTGGTGCATATGTCCGTGTCCAACTCTAGATAAATCCAGAATATAACAAGTAATGCTCAGCATGGTTCATTTGGCTAGTTTTCGAGGTACCATTGCAGATATTCAATCAAAATAAAACAGTTGGGTGGATCACAGTCGCAGAAGTTCCGCACTAACTAGCGTCAATCAAAAGTAAATTTCTGCTGGGGAAAGCAAAGCGGAGATTAATTGATGAATGAGTGGGAAAGGATCAGAGACGACCGAAGACTACCGGAAAGAAATAAGGGAAAACAAAGGTTTTGACTTTGTCTCCACTGTTCCGTTTGGGGATTGATGTGCAGGGTGCGGATGCCGATCTGGGCAACCATACAGATTGGTAGAGTGATCCAGCAAATTTTAATAGTCACTTCATTTATATTTGATTTCGAAGTTTAACGGTGCAAATTTCGTAAAATTGACGTGTTTACTTTAACATAACAAACAGTTTTCAGTTTCGCGAAGTCCATAAAGCTTTCAGACGCGAGATATCAAGTTCTGATTGAACCGACTTCGCCGGTTGTTTCGTCATTTTTCTGCGAGGAAACTTTTGACCGGCGATCCTTCTCAGCAATCATGTATTTTACCCCACAATGCAGTTCCCGAAGGTATTTCTGAGACCTCCCTTCCCAAAAGTATGAAATTTCCTTTCGAAATGTTTCTCTTTAATCTATCAGACACACTTTGTTTTGGAAAATGTATGTGCTTTAAGTGCAGGGAAAGATAGGCGCTAGAGCCTATTGGTGGTCGATTATGCGGGTCAAACACACTTTCCATCTCCCTGATAGATATAACGACAAGACATTTTAACTGTTGTACTCCATCAGCACGTACTCTGAAGATTTTTTTCTGTTGAATTTTAATTTCCTCGCAAATTAATCGCTAACTTGGAGTAAGTCAGTTTAAACTGAATTCTATAGGCGCAGACCGAAAGCGGATTTGTATTATCCACAGTGTATTCTTGAAACTTCGCATTTAAGAGTATTTGAAGACAGCTTCTGTGGCAATGGCTGCACTTTATCACTTGGCTCTGACAAATCACTCAAGTCTCGGCACCTTAAAGTTGTATTTTCTGAATGAAAATCCTATATATATAATCCAAGTAACTGCTGAAGAAGATATCATGACAATTCAGGACTGAGTAGGGCAGTCAGTCAAAGGCCTGATGGGCTTTAGAAATACCAACTGTAACCTCTTCATCAACTTTAATAGTTCGTAAGGTGATGTTGTTTGGGTAAGATAACTGGTCCATCACTACGGCGTGGTTACAATTGACGGTAGTCGTTGGTATGGTATATTCGACAACTGGCGACGGCTGTTATATGATAACATTCTTAGTTCAAAACTGATGTATCCAGAGACGAATGGGCTGAGACTTCGCTGTATGTTCCCTTCAATTATGATGTTCAATGCACGATCGTCGGAAGACAGGAGTTAGCGTACAGTGGCTTGGGAGACAGATATTGCCGGTTCGATACCTAATGTCTATATTCGGTTGACCATCTCGGTAGGCGTTCTTCGTAATTTTAGTGAAAATGACGCTGAAGAGTGTAGTGGTGAGGAAATAACCTTGTTTCGTCTCTTTTGTTTCTGCCAAGGCGTCTGATGTTGATCCATTGTCCCTCACGCGTCCCATCGTGCCGTTAGGAAATCATCAGACCATCAACATAAATTGATCGTGATATCAAAAGTTCTTGATTCCTTTGTAGAGGGCATCTATGTTAATGGACTCAGGGGTCTTGAGGGGATTCACGAAAGTGGTATCTAGGCTGATCATTATTCCCTGATATTTGTTCTGCAGTTGCTGAAGTTTGAACATTCAACTGGTGTCTTTCCAGAATCCTAACGGACTTCGGGAAGAATCCCACACTCCAGATGGTGGCTTATGAGATTCATAAGTAGCGCGATGAAGCTTAGACGGAAACACCGAGCGGGAGAATACAAGTTGGCTTTTGTATATTTATCAGCTTCCTTTGCCATTGTCTGGTTGAACTGTGGTTGTCTCCTTGAAATCTTGCGGGATTTGTCCTTGTCGCCTCACTCCCGCGGAACAGTGAAGTAAGACTATCGCATTTCGAGGTTTCGACCGCAGTCTACTTGGAGCCGGGGTCTCTTCCAGTACACACCTATTGCACTTCTCGGATTGCTTACTGCAGACATGATGGCCGACAGAGGTCTGCATTAGTTTCCACTTGAGGAAGCATATTAATTAATTCCTCACGCGCTGTACACAGGTAGTTGAGCTCCCTGCCCGACGATCCAGGGCCTGCGACTTATCTGTCAACAGGGTTGTTCCATCCGAAGTGAACAAAACCACTGTTTCTATGGCGTGGAGGCTACAGACTTTCATCAGGCGGCAGTAAAATGTTTTTATCCTTAGACCCAGAAACTCTTTAAACCAACCGAATATCAGAGGGCCTACTTTCTGCTACGGCATCACGTATAGTGGAAAAGTACTGTCAAGCATTGGGCCCCAATGCAGTCTGAGGCGACATCCAGCTCCCTACCGCAGCTACTGTCACTGCTACAGCAACCAGTGAGTGGCACCGTATGTCTCGTGCCCGTGTCTTCTTGACGAGCCTAACTATGCTTCATTTGACTCGGTTTCTTGGCGGAGATGTACTGCATTACAGATATTTAGGTGTTCTTGCCCAATTTTCAGGTCGAGATTGATTGCGAAAGACCCACTGTGTTCCAGAGCAGAACCAGACTTGCCTTATTACTAGCTTGCTGACTTCAGAACGCACATGAACGCCTTATTTTAAAACTCTGATGGGCTCTTTAATTCAATTTTTTGATGGCTTATCGATCAATTTGACGTCTTAATCATCTACACCACCGGTAGGTCAGTCTGTGCATTGTTTGAGGTCCAACAGCCCATTCGTGATGCCTCTGCCTCATCGGCCACTGTATGTTTGTTCTACTCCTTTGCCAGAGGCAATGCTGGAACCTTTTGCCTCTTCAGCAAACCTGTTTGTCATCCCTCCATTCCCAAAGGCCAACCTTTCATCTTGCCGCCGACAATGTGTGCGCCCGGGGCAAAGTGGCGACGTCACCTCCCCACTGCATACAGCCGGTCGGTTCCCTTTGTAGTTTTGCGGCTAAGCAATTGCATGTAGGCGTGGTAATTAATTCGTTCGCTTTTCGGTATCAGCATGTCTCAGTTCCGCTTAGATCCAACCGGCCTAGTCCGAGATGCACCTCGAGTAGCTGGTACATTTCTCACGGATCCTCATTATGCTATCGGCTAAAGTACTCGAGTGTCTTTGGAAACGCCGATTGTTTATTAGATGCATTTAGCTCCGATACAAATTAGACAAGCGTAGCCCACACCGTGAAATTAATCACACTTGGGTCACAGTACCCGCAATACCCGTAATAGTTATGGCGCTGCCGCATAGGAAAATGGTTATAAAGCTTATGCACTAAATAAATAGATAGTTAAGGGTTACAACATGGAAAAGGGGTTATAAAACGCATGCACTACCCTAACCATCTCTTTATCATTGGAATTAGCTGTGCGTACTTGCCTAAAATCACGTTCCCTAAAATGTCCTAGCTGAAGTGCATTTGCCAGTACCTTGGAATGTTCAAACGCGAAATCATACCGTGGCCAACCACCGGATTGAGCCACATCATATCGCTTTCGGGCCTTGTAAACCCACCGCAGTGCGCTCACATACGCGAGCTCTGAACCATAGGACCGGTATCCGGAGTTGGATGTGCCTATCGAATTACCCGAAATAGTTCCTTTCGCGAACGCCGGCAGCCTGGCCGCGTCGCCCGCGTGCACAAACAATTCGTCCGTCTCCATCACCCCCCGTGTCTGCTATCACCCCCTCCCCCGCGACATCACCTCCAACCCCATAGCAAAAATTAGGTGGTCGGCAGATAGCGCTGCTGACCGACGTCCCCAATCCCCTGCTGTACCTGTACCGAGAAGAAGTAGCCCTTTACAATAGGGGTTGAAGCCCTTGTCTCGTAAGAGCTCATTTCGATGGCCATTTACGTGCTTAAAACGTGCATCAAAGGAAGCATTTCCCTGTGTGTGTGTGTGTACGGCTGGAGTTCTTCTACCAGGAACATCTACACCGCCCTTTTCTTGGATACTGCCAATGAGCCCAATACCAGCCAAAGTACCTCAAAACCCGTGGATGTTGCTGAAAGGCCTTCCCATTTTTGGCTCCATCACCAGCTTGCCGTCGGTCGCAGCAAAAAACATTTGGTCACGACTCAGGCCGAGATACTGCGACCTCCAAAAGACACGACCCGAAGTTATATGCCGTAGCGCGGGATAGCGCGGCTTGGATTTACGCTAAGAACATGCCCAAAATGCAAATACTATGAATACACGATTTTCTCTAGTTTCGCCTTTCGGCACTTTTGATTTTTCAAGGCTTTTTTAAATGTCCAGTTTAAATGATTACCTGGTAGAATTCTTGTTTATTTTTCCCTGAAGTGATCGAGATTTTTTAGTGTACATAGCAGCAAATAGCCAGAAAATGTTACCAAAAGAATAATATTTTGCTCCTTCTTTGTCTCCAGATAATCCCCCAGAATCACAACCCGTCGATGTTTCACAAAAGCCATCGGAAGACTATCCCATGATTACTATATACTGTTCCCTTCTCGGACTCATAATCATTACTTTGCTCCTCTACGTTGTCTACAAACTTTGGCAACAACATCTCGTTTCTGGAGACTTCAAAGTGGCCTCCAATGAAACACCGAACAGGCAGGGTCTTTTTGGAGGCCTCGCCGACTGCAACAAGCTACGCAAAGCAGGTGAAACAATCAGTGAAAAAGATGGACTTCTTATGGACGATTCATCTGTGTCGACTTGTGAGTGGAACAGTTTAATTAGCCGTTTTGTTTTGCATTTTGTCCTAACGATTGCCCAACAGCTTCCTGGAAAGTTAAGATGAACTTAATGCGACCAGCTCGTGTTCGGATGTCAGGTCTTTATGAAAGTGCTGGCAAGAGCTGACAGCCGAAAAAGCCCGAAAATCCATGTTGTGAAATTGAAAATTAGCATAAGTGGCACGCACATGGTGATGTTAACGCCTGTCGCACAAAGGTGACTGAGGAGCCCCATTGATGACTGTGGTTGACGTCACCTCTTTGGCATCTTTCGGCCAGTCCTGCCGTCTACTAGACAGGTGTTTGAAGGTGCCGCTAGCCGTTCTAGGCATACGACTGTGCGACTACCGGTTGTAACCACGGCACCATCGTCTGATTTATCGCTGTCTGTCATATCGCGCATTAGAGTACAATTCGCCCGAAAACAAGAAACAAAGTCGGAAAGATCGAACGACCTCTGCGCTTACTGAACAGTCAGCTGGACTCCTAGACGTTTCTCACCTTGCATGTCTGATGAATTATATTTGTTCACTATGTAAATGCGAAGAGCTTGCTTATACTCAAAAGCCGATGTGGTGCGTCGCCTGGAAACACCTTTGTCCTCAGTAGATACGGCTGGACAGGCTGTTTGGCAGACGAGTGCTGAAATGTTCCAGAAAGATCATTCTCAGTCCCTTCGTAGGCTTCTTCTAGGTCCTTTTGTCCGTGTTTTAGATAACAATGAGAGGCCCGCTTCCAGTCTTCCCCCCTACGTGCTCTCTCGGCTTGCAGAAGAAATTGTCCGAAATGGACAGTGGAAATCGATCGGCAGTCAACTAGGTAAGGACGGGACGACTTTCCCTACTTAAAAACAGACACGAAGAAACTTGTAACTAAAGCTTCCGCACAGAGAAAAGTTTCCTGAATTTATTGCCAAGCTAATCCCAAGAGTCCTACCAATTCCAACAGATTTTTCACCAGAAATTAAGTTCGTGGAGTGCGCCGATTGGACTGTACGGTGTCTGCAAGACAGACAAGCTGTCATTGCCCGTTTCGGGACAGGCTAACCAATGCTTTGCAAACGTTCGTTCATATGACCAACGAGAACAAGGGAGGAAGATGGGTAAAAAACTTAGCGTTGAAAATTGAAATCTCCTGCCATGAGATTGAAAGACGAAAACCACCATAGTTAGGTAAAGAAAAATAAAAAAGTAAATAAATTAAGAATTGGATTCAAAAAGGCAAAGAAAGGTGAAGAAATGACCGTAACCAAATGTCTGGGTTTTCGATGTCAAATTATAACTGAGTGTTTGACAGAGTTTCTGGAGAAACCAACTTCAACTAACTGCTAAACTTCATCTGCTCCCATTTCGAGGGGCGCCTCCATTAGCCCAGGAGTTTTACAGATTCGAGTGATTTAGAGCAAGGAGCAAGGCTCTTTTGGGCTTCCAACCGAGATGTGTTGTCAAGACATTTTAAATCAAATTTTCCGTCCTCTTGAAGTGACCATTCAGGGTATTTGATAGACCAGTTATCATGCTGTGTTCGTGTTTGTTGACCTGCCGAATTGTTTACCCTCCTGCTGCAATATGTTAGTAAGATGACCAGACTTTTGGGTATAAATAAGCTCTGCGTCCGAGAAAAACAACCCGCCCACGCCCTTGATCTAACCGCGCCTTTGCTTTTAACATTCAACAGGCTTTACAGAGGAAAACTTGCATGAATTTGAAGTGGCGGCGGTGGCGGCGGCGGCGGCGGCGGCGGCAGCGGCGCCGACGACAAACGCCGAGCCAGGGAAGTACGAGCACACTGTGGATGTCAATGCCGCGTACCACATGTTAACTACGTGGGTCTCCCGGCCAGGCTCCAAGGTAGGCACACTCCAGCAGACAGTGTGTCAGAGTTTGGCGGCCGGATGCGACACCTCCCTCTGCCGGCTATTCGATCCCACGTTCTGTCCACCAGCGGGCTGGTCACCCAGCGAGTCCGTTGGTGACGGACGAGGACCGCCTGCCTACAGTCCTGCTGACGTACCGATGTGAGAATATGCGTCTCTCGGGTGCTCCGTCTCGGTGTGCCCCTTTTATCTCCTGCCTTGGTATATCGGGGCCTTTCAACCTGCACATGCGCGCGTGCGTGTGCGATGAATCACTTGGCTATCATCGTCATCATCAGCACCACTACTCAAAAGCGAACATTTGTACACAAGGCCGGATGGGAACTGCCATCTCTTGTTTCCACCGCTACCCCTAACCCCCACAAAAGAACTAAATGTAAATATATCCTTGCAGACAAACCAAACCCCACGATGACGAAACTCTGTACGCTATTTTGCCGCAGTCTGGACCTCTGCCTATCAGCCAGACTGCCAGCTTCACCAGAGGGCAGCAGAGCCGGTGAACTCGGTCTCCAACACCTTTATCTTACTAGACTTTGGAGTTCTGACATCCTTCTCTCCTCCTCCCCCCCCCCCCACCTCTCCCATCGCACGCACCCCCGGAGGTTGACTTCTTTTGGGTCAGCGCTGTGTGCGGTGTGCTCATCGCGACAGTCCTAGGCACCTGCAACCGGCCTGCTGCTCTCTCCCCTGTCACTCCTTGCAAGGAATTGCGACGATTACTGGTTGTCACTTAGTTACTTTTGAGTTGAATATAGTTTTTTTTGAGAATTTACCACGTTTGTTTTAACCTCCTTGGACGAAAGGACTTAATTTAAACGTTTAATAACAAGAAAGATTCGTTTTTGAGCAAAAAATAAAAATGAGGATGGCCTTAAGAGACATTTGATGAAATTGATAGATGAGCCCCATACAAGCTGTGCGGAACAATAAAGTTGGCTGCGTGTTTCTAGTACTAACCACCTTATAAATACCCGTCCTAATGCTCTGAGCATATTAAATGCTTCTGGGAAAGTCCTTAAAGCCCTCCTGTAGGCAAAATTTGTGGACTTTGACTTTTAAAAGATTTACCCTTGTTGATAAGAGTGAGCATGTGAGTCACAGGAAGCAGTTGAGAGGAAGTAAACGCGATCGCTGGACCAAGAAAATTATTCACTTGACGGTTCGATTCGTCTTCGAATACAGCCTCAGAGGCAGCATCTGATACGGTTAATTAATTCACAAAAATTTGCAATACTTATAGGATGTAGTAGCCCTACTATCGCGCACCGATCAAAATTAACGGTTTCCCCTTCATCAAGGATGCTTGTTCTGAGTGCTATAATGGCACGATGTCCGGTATTCGAGCCGTTAATCACCGCAATTTAATCACCTTTGTTGGATATCGGCGTATTAATTACCGGCCATTTGAATTCCCGACACTGCTGTTGCCTAGGCGCTCCCCGCGTGACTACTTACTCCGTCCACCACTTGATGTGCAAGTGCGAGGTCATTACACTTATTGATAGACTGGGGCTGGTAACCCATAACTCAAGAAGATTGCGGCTCACCCAAGAACTTCGACCTCGCCGAATTTTAATGTATCGCCAGCTCCCGTCGCCTAAGCCGTACCTTGGGGGCTTGGCGTGCATTAATCGCCTGCATCTGATGCTGTCATTGAGGATGGACTTGAGCATGAATCCAAAACGTCAGGTGAATAGCGTTTTTGTTCCAGCGATTGCGTCCACTTACGAGATGTGCCTTTGTGAGATTCGTACGGTATGTAAAGGTGACTGCACCTTCAGTCAGCACCTTCTAAGAAGGCTTCATTCTTGAGGTTGGAGGACTTAAGCTGAAGACTAAGCCAGTGGAGTTCCTCTTATACTTGTAAGTTCGAGCCCACCGCTGGTCGTCTTGGCATTGAAGCCAGCAGGGTGAGGGATGAGGGAGTGCGGTAGATGCCCGTATCCTTCTCAATCGTCTTAATGGTCATCTAGAGCAGGGCCTGCTCCCGGAAAGCCAATGTGGCTTCCACCGACACCACGGAACATCCGATATGATCTTTGCCGCCCGCCAGCTACAAGAGAAGTGTCAGGAGATGCGAACTCACCTATACACTACCTTCGTGGATCTAACGAAAGCCTTTGACACGGTGAATCGTGACGGACTGTGGAAAGTCATGCAGAAATTTGGTTGTCCTGAGCGGTTCACGCACATGGTGCGTCAGCTTCATGACGGGATGATGGCGCGCGTCACTGACAACGGGACGGTATCCGAAGCATTCGCAGTGACCAAAGGAGTGAAGCAGGGGCTGCGTACTGCCCCCCACCCTCTTCAGTCTCATGTTCTCGACTATGCTGATGGACGCCTACCGTGATGAGCAGCCTGGTATCCGCATCGCCTACAGAACTGACGGGCACCTTCTCAACAGTCGGCGTATGCAGGCTCCAACGCGCGTGTCTACGACTACAGTCCATGACTTGCTCTTCGCGGACGACTGCGCCCTTAACACCGTGATGGAGGAGGATATGCAAAGGAGCATGGACCTCTTCGCCGAAGGCTGCGCCGATTTCGGATTAACAATCAGTACAGCCAAAACGGTTGTCATGCACCAGCCGCCACCCAGCGCGGAATACAATGTTAATCGAATCAATGTCAACGGTGCTCAACTCAAAAAAACGTGGAAACCTTTGCTTATCTAGGAAGCACGATGTCTCGCAACACGAGAATCAATGACGAGGTTGCCCAACGGATCTCCAAAGCTAGTCGGGCCTTCGGCCGGCTGCAGAGCCTCCGTGTGGAATCGTCACGGTATTCACCTGAACACCAAACTGAAGATGTACAAGTTCGTCGTCTTGACGACACTCCTTTACGCAGCAGAAACCTGGACCGTCTACTCGAACCAAGCCAGGAAGCTGAATCACTTTCATCTCAGCTGCCTCCGCAGAATACTGAAGCTGAGATGGCAAGACAGGATCCCGGACACGGAAGTCCTGGAGCAGACCGAAATCCTCAGCATCCATGCCATGCTGAGGCAAGTGCAACTGCGATGGAGCGGCCACCTGGTAAGAATGGACGACGAGCGACTACCCAAACGACTTTTCTACGGACATGTCGCTACGGGTTCTCGCCGGCAGGGAGGTCAAAAACGACGCTACAAGGATACTTTGAAGAAATCGCTGAAGCAACTGCAAATCAAATCGGCGACCTGTTAGGACCTCGCCCAGGATAGACCGGCATGGAGAAGATCAGTGAAGACTGGTTCAGCAATCTATGAGGCCAACCGGATCGCCGCCGCCAAGATAAAAGAGCAGCACGAAAGTCACCAGCGCCCCTGACCAACACCGCCAATGCCCAGGCCCTGCCAAAATGCCCGCGCTGTCAACGCATCTTCCGCGCGCGAATAGGCATGGTTGGACATCTTGGGACGCATTGCACCAACAATCTGACAATTCCAATTTCTATGTCAAATTCTGCCAACCCTCCTTCTGACTCCCCCACCCTCACTCCTGGCAGCAATTCCATTACTCCCACCATCATAGAGACCACATCTATCTACTCATCGCCTGTTACCCCATCACCACCGCCTTCGCCTTCACTACCTACACCACCACCACCATCAGCGATGGGGAATCTCTCCTAAGCTGTACTCAATGCGACCGCACATTCACCTCACGCATCGGCCTGGTCGGTCACTTGCGAATACGTCGTACAGAGACCGGTGAGCCAGTGCCTGTAAAACCATCAAATCAGCAGAGATCTTCGCCTCCACTGCTCTCACTGTCCTCGCGCATTCACTCATTGCATGGGCCTATCCGGTCACATGTGCATCCATGACAGCGGAATTCACCACAATGCCGACAACACCGATACACCATGCACACCCTCCGCTCCTGCCATTCTTAGCGCCCCTGACACCCCCACTTCCATGAATGACATCACCCTAGCCTCCACCAATTTCTCCTGCCCACACTGCGCCCGCAACTTGAACTCGCGCATCGGCCTGGTCGGTCACCTGCGAATCCATCGCACGGAGGCTGGTGAACCAGTGCCTTAGGCTCCGACATACAGTCGACGCGCCCGCCTTCACTGCCCTCACTGCTCCCACACATTAACACACCGCATGGGCCTATTAGGACACGTGCGCCTCCACGACAACCTCCGGTAAACCACCGGAGGCTAAGCTACATCAGCACACACTACCTACACCAATACATCGACAACACCCTCACAATCACCATTTACCAGAGTATATCACGGTTTCCTAAAAACCGTGGCTGGGAAGTCTGCCAATCTGACGCTTCCACCAGACCACGCCGTCGGCTCAGTGTATGTGCTGTGTGTGTCTAGTGACTGACTAGTGGACTGGGAGTCAGACGGCGATGGCTGCTCAATATCCACTGGGTTTGTGAATCCTGGTGTGTGCGTTATGGGGACCAGGTCGTGCTGTGGAGCGCGAAGACGGGTACGCCGATCCGTCAGCCAATGCGCCCACTTTCACATCAGGCAACTGACAAGCTCAGACAGTGTCTGATGGCGGGGGTTGGGGAGGGGGTGAGGTCGACAGCTCAGCGCATGTTCCTTAGTATAAGCAATCTGATGCGCTTGAAACTATCACGGTGCGCTAAAAGCCGTGGCTTGGAAGGTTGCCAACTGACGGGATATCTCGGACCACGTGGTCAGCCCAATGTGTGTATTGTGTGGAGTGGCTGACTGGCGGACTGAGAGTCAGGCTGCAATGGCTCCTTCTTAATGTGGCCTTTATGGCACTCCCACTACGTGGGATCCGAGCCAGGTGTGGTGGCACGCACAGGGGCGGCTCCGGCCGCACCAGCCACCTGCGCCCTCTCCCATCTCCAATCTTCTTGACTCTGTCTTGACACCGGGCTAAGGTTGGGGAGGAGGAGAGGAGTGCGGTAGCTGCAGTGCAAGGCTACTATCACTTAAAACTAATTCACGCGCAAGTCACCGTCCCTGCACCACCTGGTGTGGAGCATACGGTGGACCTCGTCGAAATCGACGGTCGAACTGCCGTGTGTGTGTGTGTGTGTGTGATGAGGCTCCGACTGCAACCCCGACGAAGGCCCCAAGGTAAGAGGCCGCCATGTAAGTTAAATACTCTTTCATTAAATTTTCCTGCTCACTGTTTTGATTTCAGCAACCAAATAACCGAGAAACTGGAGGACCTGCATGCTCCAGATGATAACGATACCGTGGAGACACGATGGTGTCAACTGCGAAATGTCATCCAGTCCACCGCCCTCGATGTACTCGGACGCGCACACCGTCGACACCAGGACTGGTTTGACGACAATGACGCCGACATCAGCAACTTACTCGCGGAGAAGAATAGACTACACAAAGCCTACATGGACCTTCGGACTGACGCCACCAAAGCAGCCTTTTTCAGATGCCGGCGCCTTGTACAACAACGGCTGCGGGAGATGCAGGATGCCTGGATGATCCGAAAGGCTGAGGAAATCCAGGGGTATGCGGACCGCAATGAAATGAAAAAAACGTTTTCAAAGCCATCAAGGCCATCTACGGCCCGTGTATCAAGGGGTCCGCACCGCTGCTCAGCTCTGATGGGACAACACTGCTGACAGAGAAATCGCAAATTCTGAAGCGCTGGGCCGAGCACTTCAGAAGTGTCCTTAATTGCTCATCAGCCATCTCCGATGCTGCCATTGACCGGCTCCCTCAAGTGGACACGAACAATGACCTGGATCTGCCGCCTTCCCTACCAGAAACCATCCGGGCCGTGCAGCAGATTTCCAGCGGTAAAGCACCGGGATCCGACGCAATCCCACCGGAAGTCTACAAGCACGGTGGGCCCCGGCTGATGGCAGAACTCACAACACTCTTCCAGGAGATGTGGCGCCAAGGACAAGTTCCTCAGGATTTCAAAGACGCGACCATCGTCCATCTCTACAAACGGAAGGGGAACCGGCAACTCTGTGATAATCACAGAGGCATCTCTTTGCTCAACATAGCCGGGAAGATCTTCGCCCGTATCCTTCTCAATCGTTTTAACGGTCACCTAGAGCAGGGCCTGCTCCCGGAAAGCCAATGTGGCTTGCGCCGACACCGCGGAACAACCGATATGATCTTTGCCGCCCGCCAGCTACAAGAGAAGTGTCAGGAGATGCGAACTCACCTATACACTACCTTCGTGGATCTAACGAAAGCCTTTGACACGGTGAATCGTGACGGACTGTGGAAAGTCATGCAGAAATTTGGTTGTCCTGAGCGGTTCACGCACATGGTGCGTCAGCTTCATGACGGGATGACGGCGCGCGTCACTGACAACGGGACGGTATCCGAAGCATTCGCAGTGACCAACGGAGTGAAGCAGGGCTGCGTACTGGCCCCCACCCTCTTCAGTCTCATGTTCTCGGCTATGCTGATGGACGCCTACCGTGATGAGCAGCCTGGTATCCGCATCGCCTACAGAACTGACGGGCACCTTCTCAACAGTCGGCGTATGCAGGCTCCAACGCGCGTTTCTACGACTACAGTCCATGACTTGCTCTTCGCGGACGACTGCGCCCTTAACACCGTGACGGAGGAGGACATGCAAAGGAGCATGGACCTCTTCGCCGAAGGCTGCGCCGATTTTGGATTAACAATCAGTACAGCCAAAACGGTTGTCATGCACCAGCCGCCACCCAGCGCGGAATGCAATGCTCCTCGAATCAATGTCAACGGTGCTCAACTCAAAAACGTGGAAACCTTCGCTTATCTAGGAAGCCCGATGTCGCGCAACACGAGAATCGATGACGAGGTTGCCAAACGGATCTCCAAAGCTAGTCAGGCCTTCGTCCGGCTTCAGGCCTCCGTGTGGAATCGCCACGGTATTCACCTAAACACCAAACTGAAGATGTACAAGGCCATCGTCTTGAAGACACTCCATACGGAGCGGAAACCTGGACCGTCTACTCGAACCAAGCCAGGAAGCTGAATCACTTTCATCTAAGCTGCCTCCGCAGAATACTGAAGCTGAGATGGCAAGACAGGATCCCGGACACGGAAGTCCTGTAGCGGACCGGAATCCTCAGCATCCATGCCATGCTGAGGCAAGTGCAACTGCGATGGAGCGGCCACCTGGTAAGAATGGACGACGAGCGACTACCCAAACGACTTTTCTACGGAGATGTCGCTACGGGTTCTCGTCGGCAGGGGGGTCAAAAACGACGCTACAAAGACACTTTGAAGAAATCGCTGAAGCAACTGCAAATCAACTCGGCGACCTGGGAGGACCTCGCCCAGGATAGACCGGTATGGAGAAGATCAGTGAAGACTGGTTCAGCAATCTATGAGCCAACCGGATCGCCGCCACCAAGGCCAAAAGAGCGGCACGAAAGTCACCAGCGCCCCGGACCAACACCGCCAATGCCCAGGCCCTGCCAACATGCCCGTGCTGTCAACGCATCTTCCGCGCGCGAATCGGCCTGGTTGGACATCTTCGGACGCAATGCACCAACAATCCCACAATTCCAATTTCTACGTCAAATTCTGCCAACCCTCATTCTGACACCCCCACCCTCACTTTTGACATCAATTCCATTACTCCCACCATCATAGAAACCACATCCATCTACTCATCGCCTGTTACCCCCACCACCGCAACCACCATTGCCTTCGCCTTCACTACTACCACCACAACCACCATCAGCGATGGGGAATCTCTCCTAAGCTGTACTCAATGCGACCGCACTTTCACCTCACGCATCGGCCTGGTCGGTCACTTGCGAATACATCGTACAGAGACCGGTGAGCCAGTGCCTGGAACACCATCACACAGCAGAGATCGTCGCCTCCACTGCCCTCACTGTACTCGCGCATTCACTCATCGCATGGGCCTATTCGGTCACATGCGCATCCATGACAGCGGAATTCACCACAATGCCGACAACACCGATACACCATTCACACCCTCCGCTCCTGCCATTCTTAGCGCCCCTGCCACCCCCACTACCATGAATGACATCGCCCCAACCTCTACCGATTTCTCCTGCCCACACTGCGCCCGCAACTTCAACTCACGCATCGGCCTGGCCAGTCACCTGCGAATCCATCGCATGGAGGCTGGTGAACCAGTGCCTAGGGCTCCGACATATAGTCGACGCGCCCGCCTTCACTGACCTCCTTGCTCCCGCACATTTACACACCGCATGGGCCTCTTAGGACACATGCACCTCCACGACAACCTCCGGTAAACCACCGGAGACTAAGCTACATCAGCACACACTACCTACACCAATACATCGACTACACCCTCACAATCACCATTTACCGGAGTATATCACGGTTTCCTAGAAACCGTGGCTGGGAAGTCTGCCAATCTGACGCTTCCACCAGACCACGCCGTCGGCTCAGTGTATGTTCTGTGTGTGTCGAGTGGCTGACCAGTGGACAGGGAGTCAGACGGCGATGGCTGCTCCATATCCCCTGAGTTTGTGAATCCTGGTGTGTGCGTTATGGGGGCCAGGTCGTGCTGTGGCGCGCGAAGACGGGTACGCCGATCCGTCAGCCAATGCGCCCACTCCCACATCAGGCAAGTGACCGGCTCGGACAGTAGTCTGACTGTGGGGTGGGGAGAAGAGTGAGGTCGACAGCTCAGTGCATATTCCTCACTATAAACAATCTGACGCGCTTGAAACTATCACGGTGCGCTAAAAGCCGTGGCTTGGAAGGTTGCCAACTGACGGGCATAACTCGGACCGCGTGGCCAGCCCAATGTGTGTTTTTGTGTGGAGTGGCTGACTGGCGGACTGAGAGTCAGGTTGCAATGGCTCCTTCTTAATGTGGCCTTTATGGCACTTCCACTCCGTGGGATCCGAGCCAGGTGTGGTGGCACGCCCAGGGGCGGCTCCGGCCGCGCCAGCCACCTGTGCCCTCTCCCATCTCCGGTCTTCTTGACTCTGTCTTGACACCGGGCTCAGGTGGGGGAGGAGGAGAGAGTGCGGTAGCTGCAGCGCAAGGCTACTATCACTTAAAACTAATTCACGCGCAAGTCACCGTCCCTGCACCACCTGGTGTGGAGCATACGGTGGACCTCGTCGAAATCGACGGTCGAACTGTCGTCGTGTGTGTGCCCCCTAAACGGGCCACGTGGTAGATGCGTTGGACCAACACGGGGGCCACATTAGGGCATGGCATGCGTTATTCGGGTTGCGCTCCCATAACAAATGCCGAACATGTGAGGTGTGGTGGCACGCCTTGGGGTGGCTAGGACGAAGGGGACCCGGCCGCGCCAGCTACCTGTGTCCTCTCCCACCTCCGGTCTTCTTGACTCTGTCTTGACACCGGGCTCAGGTTGGGGAGGAGGAGAGAGTGCGGTAGATGCAGTGCAACTCTACTATCACTTTAAACTAATTCACGCGCATGTCACCGTCCCTGCTCCACTTTCCCATGGAGCATACGGTGGACATCGTCGGACTACGACGGTCGAACTGTCGTGTGTATGTGTCTGTGAGAAGAAGAAACAGAAGATAAGGCGATCACGGGAACAAGGTTTATATTGTTTTGAAGTTTCAAAATCAAAAGATTTCATCATTGGAAATAAATATCGTACCGCGTCTCACAGTATTTATTAGTGGTAACATTTCGGCTAATACGGGATAACTAAGGTTTTTTTTGAATTTGCGTAGAGAAGGGGCCGTGTTAGGGATGGAGATCCTCAGTCATCATGCTGCTTGATGAGCAGGGTGGTGTTTCGTCCTCGACGATCATCCTTTGCCTGTTCACTGAGTCCGTGATGGACTGGGGTAGGATGGGTGATGGCTTGTTCTCAATCTGTTCGAGGGCCGGCGTTCACACGTTGGTAGTAGTCGTCAGTACCCTCATCGACCGAAGCTGTCACCCACGGCTGTTAATCTTGGTTGCGATCGCAACTCTGTGTGTATTCGCACCTGCCGGATAAGTTGTTGAGCTGGCCGAGCCGATAACTGTTCCTTCGTCGGGTCTGGGTTGTGTTGCGATTGCGTGCGTGTCCGCCATGGACTAACCCATGTTCGGATGCACGTTAGGCCCATGTTCACGTTGGCTCTTTCGATGATTGAGCTGCGTCCGGAGGACTTGGTAGGCCGTAGGAAGCGTCTCACAACCATTGATGGAGTTTGTTCCCGTGTGCCAAGCCTCGATTGTTTCCCTTACCACGCGATCACTTCCCCGACCTAGAATTTCAGCATTCTGGAAGGCAAACGTGTGTCCAGAGTCTGCGCAATGGTCCACCACCAAAGACAGCGAGTCCATTCTTCTTACCAGCCCTCATGTGTTCTCTGGCCCGAGTTTGTAGACGTTTCCCGGTTTCTCCAATGTAGTTGACTGCGCAGAAATTGCATTGAACCCGGTAGATGGCGTTTGTTGTTTCAACTCGGGGCAGGGGGGCCTTAGGCCTCATAAAAAGATGTCGAATGGTTGACTTCGGCTGGTGGGCGATGCCGATCCCCATCGGTCTTAGGAGACTGCCTCCGAAACACCGTCAATGTATGGCAACGCTCGCCATATCTTTGGCTGTTTGGTCGCTGGCCTTCGGCTTGGCCTGCACTGTCTGCTACGTTCGATGAAGTTGCGGGGATACCCGTCGGCCATGAAGAGGCGTTGGAGGTATCGAAGTTCTGCATTTCTTTCGCCTGGCTCGCTGCAGTGTGTTTCAGCCCTTTTTTATAGCGTTCGAACACAACTGCGTTTGTGGCATAACGGATGTTTGCTATGGTTGCTCAGGATTTGGCGGGTACTGGTGGCCTTCCTATACACCCTCGTTTTTAGGAATTATAGGAAGTAAAGGTGTATAGGAAGGCCACCAGTACCGCCAAAATCACTAGCAAACATCCGCTCTGCTAAACACGGTGTGTTCAGACGCTATAAAAAGGGCTGAGCTACTGCAACCGAAAAAGCAGAACTTCGTACATCAACACTTCTTCATGGCAATCCCCGCAGCTCATCGAACGTAACAGGGCTGTGCAGGCCAACTGATTTCAAACAGATATGGCAGCGTTACTCGACGATGATTTCGAGCATTCTCCGTCTCCTCAGACCGATGGGGATCGGCATCGCCCACCGGCAAGCCAAAGCATGTGACATCTTGTTATGAGCCTAAGGCCCCGAGGTGAAACAACAAATCATCTACCGGGTTCAATACATTCTGCATCGATCTACGATGAGAAACTTTCGAAAGCATCTACAAAGCAAGTCGGAGAGCACGTAGTGAAGAATGGACCCTGTCTTTGGTGATGAATCATTGACGCAGATCTCTACGTTTGCCTTCAGAATGCTGAGATTCTAGGTAGTGATCGCGTGGTAAGAGTCGAGCGACTGCACGCAACCTCCATCAATCGTTGTGTGAAGCTTCCTACGGCCTACCAAATCCTCCGGACGCAGCTCAATCATCGAAAGAGACAACTTGAACATGGGCCTAACGTGCATCCGAACATGGGTGAGTCCATGGCGGACACGCACGCAATCGCAACACAACCCAGACCCGACGAAGGAACAGTTTTCGGCTCGGTCAGCTCAACAACTTATCCGGCAGGTGCGAATACACACGGAGGTGCGATCGCAACCAAGATTAACAGCCTGGGGTGACAGCTTCGGTCGATGAGTGTACTGACGACTACGGCCAACGTGTGAACGCCGGCCCTCGACCAGATTGAGAACAAGCCATCACCCATCCTACCCCAGTCCATCACGGACTCAGTGAACAGGCAAAGGATGATCGTCGAGGATGAAACACCACCCTGCTCATCAAGCAGCATGATGACTGAGGATCTCCATCCCTAACATGGCCCCTTCTCTACGCAAATTCAAAAAAAACCTTAGTTATCCCGTATTAGCCGAAATGTTACCACTAATAAATACTGTGAGACGCGGTACGATATTTATTTCCGATGATGAAATCTTGCTTGATTTTGAAACGTCAAAACAATATAAACCTGGTTCCCGTGATCGCCTCTTCTTCTCATTTATTTCCGGGAACGCGCATCTTCGCTTCTATTAGCAATATATATATATATATATGGAATGGAACCGACAAAGACAAGGGAGACCGGAATGGCCATTTCTGGCTTATTAGCCGTCATCAGCCAGTCATACCCAATCCCAAGTGTGGCACACTTGGGATTCGAACCCGCGACCTTTGGTATTTGAGTCGAACGCTCTTACATTGAGCTACGGGCTCGTTGTTTGTCGGTTGTGATCAGGAATATGATGATAGTGTGGGGCTCACCGATCTGCTTAAGGAACGTGTATGTTCCGTTGTGCCCTGGAGCTCAGACTAGAGCTCTCGCAGGCGGTCGCATAGTGACGTGTAGCATATGATGGAATGGAACCGACAAAGACAAGGGATACCGGGATGGCCATTTCTGGCTTATTAGCCATCATCAGCCAGTCATACCCAATCCCAAGTGTGGCACACCTGGGATTCGACGGTCGCATAGCGACGTGTAGCATATGATGGAATGGAACCGATGGAATGCGACCGCCTGCGAGGGCTCTAGTCTGAGCTCCAGGGCACAACGGAACATACATGTTCCTTAAGCAAATCGGTGAGCCTCACACTATCATCATATTCCCGAGCACAACCGACAAAACAACGAGCCCGTGGCTCACTGGTAGAGCGTTCGACTCAAATACCAAAGGTCACGGGTTCGAATCCTAGGTGTGCCACACTTGGGATTGGGTATGACTGGCTGATGACGGCTAATAAGCCAAAAATGGCCATTCCGGTCTCCCTTGTCTTTGTCGGTTCCATTCCATCATATGCTACACGTCGCTATGCGACCGCCTGCGAGGGCTCTAGTCTGAGCTCCAGGGCACAACGGAACATGCATGTTTCTTAAGCAGATCGGTGAGCCCCACACTATCATATATATATATATATATATATATATATATATATATATATATATATATATATATTCAAATAAAAAATAAAGATCTATACTAAATGCATATGAATGATTCATGGAAATAATTTTTAGGTCCACAATAATCTGTTATTGAATTTCGAGAGTATTCATTTCACTGAGATAGAAACGTCTGCAGTCGATTTGAAGGGATAATCACTTCCAATCAGATGCAAATGCAGTTGAATTTGGTATGCAGTCGACCGAGTAGTTGGACTTTATTTTACTGATCGCTAAAAAGTTGGAAATGGATTATTGGGCCTGAAAAGTTCAATGGTTAGAAACTTTCCATGCTTTCAAATAGTCGTCATAGTGTTAAAATACAATATGTTCTTGAGGGGTGTATAGACATCTGATTATTATGGTATTTTGTGACAAGGATTTTACTGTGGCAAAGCATGCTTCGGCAGTGAAAATTCCGTTTGGAACACCGAAACCACTTTGTTCGATGGTAGTTTTGATGTACACCATACAACCCCTGCCACATGTATCGATGTGATCATGTCGATAGAAATTATAGTTTGGGACAAATAGCGACACTTTCAACGTTAACTCATGAACCCCTGATTCCGTTTTACAAATTTTATCGGGATTATATGTTTCAACGAATGTCCTAAGTTGTGGTATTTTATGTATTATTGATCTCGCATTAATAAGGGCGATAATTAATATGCCGGATAGGGAAGAGGCAAGCTGTCGTAAACGAACTTTTTTCTAAAATTTTACTCATTTTTTTATGGACTAAAAGAAGGGAATTTTGTAAGTTTTCGAAGTAAGGATGATGTGCATGGTGGGATATAATTGTATGGGTAAGAGTGTACGGGGTACGTATGTGGTGGATTCGTATTGTATGGGTTAAATTGTATGGCTTGTGTGTATGTGTTAGAGTGCATGGGTTGAGTGAAGAGGTAATGTTTCATTTGGAGGACAGGATTAACTAGGTGGTAATTGTAACTAAATGGCGTTACTGTTTGGGACGGTTGTCAGCCAAGTTAACCGGTAGGGTTGCCATTAGGTGCAACGATGTTTGAGATGCTAGATTTCGTTGGTTTGCTCCTATGCCATGCAGGTGGAGTTGGGGGAGTTAATGTGTTATTATTAAAGCTTGTTCGTGTTTGATGAGAGCTTACAGAGTTTGGAGTACTCATATTTCTGAGGTTAACATATTTTGCGCTTTAAAGTTGTAATGGTGTGCTTAATAAAGCTCTTTGTGTAGGAATACTAACTGGGAGACTAATTGGGTCGCCTTTTGAGCTTGAAGTGATTGACATGGATGTGGTAGAGTTTGTATGAGTCTGAACAACTCGCACTCTTTGGGGACTGATGTTATTCCACACTCAGTTATTAAGAGAGTGCCGAGCTTCCCTCGATTTCTTTGTCATATATTCTCAGTTTATCTTCTAAACGGATTCTTTCCTGACTCATGGAAGACATCTATTATTATTCCTGTTTTCAAGTCGGGATATCATTCGGACTTAAATAATTATCGAGGAGTTCACAAAACCCCAAATCTAGCAAAACGTCTTGAAAAAATTATTTTTAATAACATTCTCGACATTTGCCTCGAAAATAAGCTCTTAAGCGACTCGCAATATGGTTTTCTACCTGGGAGATCATGCGAAGTGTGTCACCTAGCTTTTATCAACCTCGTAATTTCCCTTCGTAATGAGCAGCAGTCAGTGGTTGTGATCTACTTTGACCTGAGCAAAGACTTTGACAAGGTACCGCACAGACGTCTTCTGGTGAAACTGGAGGCCCTCGGCATCCGCCTTCCTCTCCTTGACTTCATTGGTTCCTACTTGTCTAACCACAGCCAGAAGGTCTTAGTAGGTAATAACTATTCGACGCCTCAGCCGATCACGAGTGGCGTTTTTCAAGGCACAGTTCTAGGTCCCCTTCTCTTCATTCTGTACATCAACGACATTTCAACTTTACTCACAAATTCACGAAACCTCGTTTACGCTGACGATCTCAAGTGCATTTATTCATTTTCTAAAGACACTGCCAATAGTTGCGTTGATAAAATCAACTGGGATCTACTTATGCTCGCACGTTGGAGCTCTAGTTGGCAGATGAAATTTTCTCCATCCAAGAGTAGTTTCATGTGTTTTGACCCCGCCAAGCTTCCTGGACCCCTAGTATTTCAAAAGTGTACACTTTTAGAACGATCAACCATAAGAGACTTAGGTCTAAGTTACACGAATAAGCTAGCAGTATCGCCTCATGCAGATCGAATTTCTGCAAAGGCTGCACAGATATGTGATTTTATATCACAGAATTTCTTCCTTACGGAAATAAAGTTAAACCTATACCGCATGTTTGTTCGTCCTATCCTAGAATACTGCTGTCCCCTCTTTGTGCTGCTGAACGCCTCTCACCGCAGTAAAATTGAAATAGTTCAGAGGATTTTAACTCTAAGACTTATTTATCTTCCTGGATCCAGTATCTCTTATACGGATAGATGCCAGTTAGAAAACATTAAATTTCTGCGGGTTAGAAGACTCTAAGTCAGTCTCTGCTTCCTGTTTCGTGTTAACTCTAGCCAAACTCTCCCACGAATAAACGGTTTCACTTCGGTCGATAAAGCCTATGCCACTCGTAATTCCTCCATGAAAATTTCACCACCCCTTAGCTCAACAACTAACCGTTTTCAGTTTTTTGTCTCCAAATCACCGAAACCTGTCCTACCAACAACGCTGTGAGCTTACAAGCCTTGACCCGCCATGGCTTCGTAGATTACAGAAGAGACTATTTTTACTGTTTAAACTACTAAACAGTCGTAAATTTAACCCCCTTACATCTCTGAGGCACCTCAACCACTCTCGGCGCACCAGTCATCGAGATGTATTTTTATTTCTTCCTTTGGCACACACAGTTAGATACCGACAGTTTTTTTCGGTAAACGCTATAGCAATTTGGAATAAGCTACATAGAAGTATCAAAATTCAGCAAAGCTATCCCTTGTTTATGCGAACTGTCACTAGTTTTCTACATTCAGGACACCTTCCAAAACTTTTGGGTGCTGACTCTGTTGAAGCTCTCTTCGGTTCTGATGGCGTTCACGGACTCTAAATCCTGTGCCGGTCTTCATGCTGAAGGGAAAAATTACTGGCTCTGCAGACCTCAATCGGCTTATTTCTCAGTCGACAGCGAACAGCCGCTCGCCGACATACCTGCAGGTGCAGAATACCGGATCCGTAACACTGAATGGAGAGGTTCTTCACCAGGCAACTGTTAACGCGTCCCTGTCCAGAACTTTAATTACTCAATAAGCTGCAGTTTTTTCTCCTGAAAACACATGAAACAACGATCAGGAGTTTTTTTTCACTGTCAGCTTGACCCTCTACTGTATATATATATATATTTTTTGACCTTGCCTGTAAACTGGCAATAAATAAATAAAATAAAAAAATAAAATATGCTTTCATCTGGAATAATCTTCCAATGAAAATTAGGTTGTTGTCTACATTAGCTATTTTTAAAACCAAATAACGCAAACATTTAAATTCGGAAGATATAAAGTCCTTATTGTCTGTTTCCTTCCCAAACTCGCAATTTTTGGATTTTGAAAAGGGTCCTCCTGGTATTTGAGGCAGTTCTCTTGATTTCCCTTGACCTCTAAAAATGTTTCAATCATCCTCTGCAGAGTCAATTTTTGCATTCACTTTTTCGCCCCCTCATTTTAAACAAGCATCACCAACTCTTGACAACCTTAATACTTTTCTCCGATTTTGCAACCCTGATGATGGTCTTTAGGTTAAGTTGATGATCAAGGCGGGTTCTGATGGTTTTGCCTCTTTGATCGGTGGACTATGCAGTCAGCAAGGTAGCATCTCGATGATGATGTCATGACCTCTACTGTCCTCTCTTCGTTTGACCCTGTTGTCCACGAGGAGTTCCTCCTCTCTCACCTCAACTGGTGGTTATTAACAGTAGCTCTGACTGCTATATTATCTTTCACCCGAAAAGGAGTGTTCCGAAACCTCATACGTTGTCAGCAACACCACAATACTATCTCATTGCACCTGGTATTAATTTTTTAGTGAAGCAGTTATTTTATCGTAGTTTTTTTCAAATTGGCAGCTCGCCGAACTCCGCCTCCAATTTAACTGTAGGAGTTTTTAACTGCTTATTTTCTAGTTCACCGTATACGTCAAAGATTGTTGACTATTGTTTTAAAAACGGCAAATTGTTGTGAATGGGATATACCTACCATATTACACATTTCTGCTGTTCATATGGCTGCTCAGATAGTGCAGCAATTGCCCAATTTGTATTTATTTATACCGCGATACTAAGTTTGTAATGACGGAGCCCTCTGGGCCTTTAATTTACAATTTATATATTTATTTGGTTGATATTGTCTGTTTCCGGTTGAACATTTTGGACCAGCATACTATTACCTATATTAGTATCTAATATCATGACGTGACTGGCTCCAGGATTAGTGTCTGCTGTCTGTTGTAGTGAAGTTGTAGCGTTTCGAGGTGCTATTTTCAGTTGTTTCCGACCTCCTCTCCTAACCACTGTAGCATTTAATCGTTTTATATTATAAGGGTCAGAATACAAATAAGATCTACTTGCCAGAGGTTTGGCTAAGTAAGTTTTATCTTTAGTTTTAGCCAAAAATAAACACGAAAGTCCCAGAATCGAAAAACTTTCAGACATCCTAGGTGATATTCTCGAAATTCAAAATATTTTTTGTCAGCTTGAAGTTATTCCATTGTGACCTGTTTCCTACCGTATGCTGGTGACTAAAATTGCAAACACTTGGAGAAATTAGAATTTGAAACCAAATTCTTAGTACGCGCTTTGCAGTCGAATATAACCCTATGTCATCCTAAATCCAATCAAAAAGCCCACTTAATGTTCCCAAAAATTGACGAGGAAAATAAAAGTTTAAAGCCGAAGGAGAGCACTTTACCTATAATGATTCAATTCAAATGCAACCGACATTTCTCATCAACAATAGTCCTCGGTGCTCAGTCTTTCATTTGCTGATCTCAAAGGCTTACAGGCAGTTGGTAGCATAAACTTACATAAGACGGGCAAGCAGGTCTAGTTAAATTTTGATTCAGACTGTGGACTGTTAGTTGACGTGAGGTTCTCCAGCAAGTTCCAGGTGCACAGCCACGGTGGCAGTGATGAGAGCAGCAATGATTGCAGATGAGTATGTCTTCACGGAAACATTCTCTTTTTTCGTGAAATGTAAACAAACGTAATTGGGCCACTTAGGTTATTGGTACACCTTGTACCTTGACCAACCTTCTCAAAAATTATCAGCTAGAAACCGTAATTGCTTGGCAGATGCATTATACAAGTGCAAATACCAGTAACGAATGAGGTACGAACATAACTTAATGCAATATGCTTTGATTTGCTTGTTTTATTTTCGTCATTTCTGCAGGCATGTATTTGTTAGTGTAAAAGCTACTTGTTGGTTAATTGGTGTTCTAGTTGCTCATCCCTTCGTTGGTGTTGTGGTAAGCTGCTTTCCCAGGAAAACATGATAGAGCAAATGCTGTCATTATACACACTAGCGTTTTGACGCCTAGCATATGTGTTCAATGGAAATCAATGTGTTAATAATTAGAACGTTTGTTTATACAGATGTTTCCTAGGGCAAGAGCAGGACGTCGAGTTGTGTTCTATTGACAGTTTTGGTTGTAACGGTAGCGTTAAAGCTGTCATATTGGGTTTTGTCCAGTCATAAGAACGGATTAATGGATAGTTCGTATCTAACCGGCACTTAAAATATCAAAGAAATCACAAAGCTAACCGCAGGTAGACAAAATAATATCAATGGGAGTCAGTAATATGTGAGTGCTTTCCCTAATGGGGAAATGCGGACATAATTATCGGAGCGATTAGGGTTTAGGCCTGTAAAGATCTTCGCTTCATAATTACGAAGGCAGATGGTGCGACAAAATTGTTGGGGAGTGATTTCGCATTTCTCAGACACATCTTAAGATGTGTCTGAGGAAATATACTTTGAAAGAATTCTTTCAAATTATTTTTCCTCCTTACCTTGTAGTCGAAATTCGAGAAGCAAACTGTGCAAATATGAAGATTTGAATAAAGTTAAGCTAAATAATTTGTTTATAAACTATAGTGTTTGATTTACTAGATAGGTCATAGGGCCATGAAATCACTAAAGTATGGTCCCGTCAATGTTTTCGCATACCTATTTTCCAAATAAATGGGGAAAATGTTTGCAACATAGCAGTTGCTCACACTAGCATCTTTCCACCACGGACGCATAAGCTTTTTCTGGAATTTAAATACCGTGTTTTCGTAATGAAATATTTACTTTTTACACTTATTCTTTTCCCTTTTTCTCGCAATTTCGACCTGTTCGGATTCGTCCTTCCATGCTAAATTTCGTGGTTTTGGCCCGGAATGTGATAATTTCTCATACAATTACTTCTCCGTTAGATCATTGTCGGAAAACTAGGTGCATATGCACCCTAAATGTGATATAAGTGCTACTGTAAGGTATTCCATGCATTAGATAGCTGACTTGCTCGGACATCGGACTACCGTATCGCATGGGGAAGAATGAGGTCGACCTTGGAGACTCCATCTTCATAGCAATTCTGAGAAATTTCTCATTATAAAACCCGAATGCCCTTTGAAACTATCAAAATTTGCTAAATGTTGTTGCCAGGAAGGAAAACAATGGACGGTCCTCTCCGAACGGAATCAGACTGAAATGGCTTTTTGTAAATGTGGCATCTATGGCACTGCTTATCTGATAGAATCCTGGGTCTCTCTTGTCTCTTTGAAAACCGAGTCGATCTTGCGCTGACTTAACGTCTGCAGAATGCATAGATCGACTGTTAGGCCTTTTCAGTCACGGCACCTTATCCCGTATTTGGTTGTTTCCACTCAGCCTCGCCACCGGGCACTGTATTTTGAGGAAGAGAGTGCGACTGTTGCTGTGTAATCTGCTATTTCTATAAATGAATTAACGTGCATGTAATTGCCCTGCATCAACCATGCTGCGCGGCATACGACGGACATCATTGTTTTTATGTCCTAACTGACTTTGCAGTATTGCCATGACCATATAACTTATAAAAATAATAGTCAAATTTAATGCCAGATTCAGTGTGCTGCCGTCAGTGTTGTTCAATTGAAGCTTTGCGGGTGCGGAACCTATACTTTGCCACTGATTCATCCAAGTTTATATTAACGGTGTCCTAACTGAGGGAACCAGGTCGGCGAAGCTGTTGGCTTACGGGAGTCAATAAAACTACTAGTTTCGTCCAATTAGCAGCTAACTGCTTCATTTGCCTGTTCAAAGGAACATAATATCAGACCATAGATGGTCAATTAAGTCTCAAAACGATTACGCGGCGGTACTTGAAGCAGAAGGTTAATTCCACCATAGCCCCACCTTTGGATAAGAAAATACACAAGCACGAATACCTCGTCACCGGGCCGGTGAATGAGAGAGGTGACACTGCATAAAATCATCAGGTTCCAATCTAACTAAGAAATGTATTTCAGAGGTGAAAAAGGTCAAGCTGGCTACTCACAACGTGTTTGTTATAAACTTGTCAACACCACAGTTCGGTGAGCATTTACTCACGCGCCACCGTAGTGCTTAACCTTTAGGTCACCTGTCAAGTGTAATATTATATCCTTATAATAGTTAGCTGTCATTATAAGAATATTAATGCATGGAGACAACCACAGAGCTCCGTAAGCAGTATAACCCAACCACTGTCTATTAATAGCAGACAGATTCACTGACTGAGCTCCCAACTACGCCTTATCTCGCTCGGGGGCTCTGCCAGTAAACCAGTACATATAACCCGGAGTGAACACTTCGTTGTGTGCTTCGAACGAATGCAGTATTATCAAAAAAAAATTAACACAACTCGAATGGTCCCTAGCTTACCAAAAACCAAGTATAATAGGTGTCAGCAATACGCGAGAAAATGCAGACATATTTGACTCGTTTACCTAGTGCCGGCTATTTCGCTTTAAATACGGACAGTCAATAAGGTATTTTCTGAGGGAAGTTGTATCCTCACTGTCAGCTCCAACCTGAATTCCAAAACTTTTCTCAGCAACTCAATTCCTGTTGTGCAACCATTCGAGTTCTAATAAATATGGCTTTTTGATTACACTGGTCAGCTTCAGAATTAGAAGGGATCATAGATGTAGAAGTAGTTTAGCTTGTTGTCAAACTGAACGTAGTCGCTGTGCATTTGCATGCGCTTCTCAGAGTTGGTTAATAGCGAATAGCGCATTTTTCAGGCAAATATTTAGAAAAAGTTGCTTTTACTTTTCTTTAGGTACACCAACACGGGGAATGGCATGCATTGTAATAGGCGTAGTCGAATGACTTACAATAATCGACAATTTGCTGCGTTCCGACCATTACAGTAGCAACTGACACATAGTTATGTTTAGAAAGCGTCCCAAGCCATTCCTTATTTCGCAGAAATCAAACTAGACGTAAGACTATTACAAAATATTGTCAAGTGTCGATGCATGTGGCGTTTCATACCCTAAGGTTAGTTTTATAGCTAATGCCACTAGCCTTACTGTCGTGGGATAAGTCAGATAAGGGAAATGTTTGTATGAGGAATTACCAGGACGTGCCAGTGGTCGTCGACGACTGTGGTATTACTGTCTAGATGACCATCTTGCGTCGGATAGTATTCCTTTCCACGATGCCCTATTTGTTTCATTTTAGAAGCGGAATCACGAATACCCAGTATTAGGATGTTGCTTCTGATGTGCCATTTACCTGGCTTGTTGAACATTGCTCAAGTGCAACTATTTAATCAGTTTGGGTCCTCTTTTATCTAAGGGCTTTGAACTGTCATTGGCTATTCTAATTTTCGGCTTATGTAAGCCTTCCAGGCCACACACGTTATGATCTAAATTTTTTTGTGCTTCAGATAATTAGGATTTAGGAACTAAAACAAACAGATACTTAACGTTTGTTGTCATGGCAGCCATGCGTATACGCATTAGCCTTCCAAATTAGACGAATTTCACGGTCAACAATGTGGAAAACATCGTCCTATGTCAGAACTTCTTTCTTTCACTTGCTCCTGGTCGGATGTAATGACTACATATAAGGGTGTTTTTTGCGTATGATCTGTCGCGTGTTCTGCACATCGAAAATATGTCTCGTAAGGTTTTAGAGCTTAGTTAATTACTGACTAGTTCGCGCAGTTAAGTTTTAGTTTTTAGTTTGTTAGTCTCTGCTTCGGTTTTTGGCTTAACGGGATGACCCGCTGCAAATATTTTGAAATACATTTCATTTCCTCCGAATGTTATTTGCTTCTTCGGAATTTTGTTGAATGCACGTGGACGCACTCGGGTTGCATTTTCATCTGTCTTCATTATTTTTTCGAAGTTCTAACTTTCCCTCTTTCATATAGGTTTGTGATGTCCGAAACCAGACACAGGCACAGTGAAAGATCCAGGTCTCCTTTTGACGATGGTATCTCTAAAAACTCGAAAAAATGCTCGCGGGAAGGTAAGTCTGATCACAACCACTGGGATGGCCGACGTGATAGGCGCTCCTCCCCGTTTGATGGCGAATTTCGAAGGCCATATACGGCTGATGAGCAGATAGACATGGACGAAAAGTATAAGCCCCGCTACAAGCCTTTTGAAGTCGGCCACCAGACTCCCGAATTCTGGGAACACAGGCGCCAAAATAGAGAAAAGGCAGGAGCCCTCTTCAACGAAAAACTTTGGGCAAGTCCGCCTTCGAGATCCTTCTCCGAGGACGAAGGGAATACAGAAGTGGCGGTCGTCGAGGGTCCGGACCCGGTTCCTATTCATTCCTTATCCCGCGATCTCTCCGATTCGCGCAAAACCAAAAAGTCTAAATCACATAAAAAGTCAGGAGAACGTAAGAAGTCAAATACACGTTCCCACAACCATCATCACCACCATAACAAAAAACACAAAAAATCGAAAAAGCACCGTCCAAAACCATCATCGTCATCCTCCAGCGAGTCATCTTCCAACGAGGAAGATGAACAAAAACTCTTTATTCGTCAGATGAAAGCCAAGAAATTAGAGTTGGAGCGGCTTCGTGCAGAGGAGGAGGAAGCGACTGCGCTGATAGGACCAGTCTTGCCTGGTGGCGAGTCCTCTGCCGCAGTTCCCCTTGACTATGGCAAAGCTCTGTTGCCTGGAGAAGGTGCTGCAATGGCCGCATACATTGCTGAAGGCAAGAGAATACCCAGAAGAGGTGAAATTGGATTGACCTCGGAAGAAATTGAAAAGTTTGAGCAGGCGGGCTATGTCATGTCTGGTAGCCGTCATCGTCGAATGGAAGCTGTACGTTTAAGGAAGGAGAACCAGATTTATTCTGCAGACGAGAAGCGGGCTTTAGAGAACTTCAATCACGCGGAACGTGCTAAGCGTGAAGCAAAGTTACAGGCTCTTTTCAAAGCTCTTATTAAGAAAAAATTGGAAGATAAGCAGTCTTCTTCCTCGTCCGCCAATCGCTAGTGTATGCTTTGTCTTAAAATTGACCCTTGACGGAGCTATAATATTGTAAATACTTGACTCGGACTTTGCCTTAATGTACATACAGTTTTCAACTAAAATCCTCCACTTCGTAAAATGCCTTTGTCGCAAACTTCATAAAATCTCAGTCCGCCAAAGAGGACTATCATCCATGGTTTGCTGTTTTCGAAGCTGTTATTTTTGTCTCCTTAAGCTACTACGACAATCGGCGCAAGGCTGGGCTTGAGTATAATTTGCGTGAAGAACTGTGGACAACCAAATTAAGGTGGGCTCCGCTATCATCTACATTAAGTCTAGAGATTCTCCTTTTCTAGAAAAGCTTGATCCCAGAACTGGATAATGTATAAGCAGACATCTTTTTCATAAAGAGCAATGCAGGATACGGCCTCATGCCATGTTTTTACCAATTTTAAGGTTCGTTCGTGACATTTCTTCATTTAATTGCCTCGCCAGTCTTTCGGAAATGTTTCCCACGGACAACATACTGCGTCTGTTGACCTAATCGAATAGAGACGTGTGACCAAGCCTTGGCACTTTCTGTTTCATAGTTTTTTTCTTACGTTGACCTGCCCAACAGCTTAAACCGTTGCCGTACTGTTTTGCTCGCGTTAGTTTCATCGTGTCTATTTTTTCCCTTGAACGAGCCGCAGGTCGGTCCGGTTAGTAACTACGCCGTCTACAGTACGATAATTTCTGCCCACTTAAATAGGGCAACCAAGAACCCTGAGGACGAGGATCTTATTCACCCGAACCCTAGGGCGGATAATCGGTGTGTACAATCTCCTTGGGTCTATCAGCAGGTGGCATGCGTTTGCACAGGAAACACGAGTCCTGTCTAGTGTATTAGCGGTGGTCGAAGAAATAGGGGAAAGCGAAACAAATCGGAACACAATTTTCGTTTAGCCTAGTTAGCTTGTCCTGCGTAGACGCCTGAGACTGGTGAGCAACGCAAGGAGAGATGACCTGCAAGCGAGGACAGGGGGCTGGCACCAAACGTAAGTGTATGAATAGGGCTAGTAACCACCGTAACCTGTTTTTAGACTAGTTGGCAAATCTAGCGCGGTCTCAGTCTCCATCCCTCCCCCCCCCCCCACCTTTCGGACCGGGCTAAGTTGGCTTTAAACTTGTACTAGTGTTTCTCCTCCCTGTGAACTGTGTGGATAAGCGTAGGAGACTAGTTGAAACCCCGGCAGAACAGTAAAACAAAGGCTAAACTTCTGTCATTATGCCGCGTCACGGTGTCAGGACTCTTCAAGACTTTGATTTCCCAGTAGACATTCTTTTAAGGTAACTTAGCAGCCTGAATTTCAACAACAAACGTAAAGCGACTTGAAAGGACCATGCATGTGGTAGTGGAATGTGCGGGCAAAAGCGCCGGGGTCCTCACAACTGCTGGCTAGGTTTCGTGCGTCACATTTAGCGAGTGGAAAAACATTTTCTGATAGATTCTGGTCTTGAGGTGTACTGGTCGCAAAGGCATCTGACAACGGTCCTTCTCCATCGGATCCTAGTGAGGACGCGGACTCCTTAGTCTCTGAATCGGGACGGATGATTTTGCGTTACCTTCGATGATTGGGTTTGTTAGTTTAAGGATCACAGACACGTAACTTATCCTGGTTATTTCGAATAATAGTCAGGCCATAAATGTACTGGTAACATCTACGCGGTCGATAACGAGACACTCGGGTGTGATGCACAAACCCAGATTAGGAACGAGTGACTTACGGCCGCTTGTGTTGCATTTAAGGTCGGCATTTGTTTTGAACTTGTTTACGAATCTCAAGGACCGTACATTGTTTTTTAACCCCCTATTTCGGACTCAGCTCCACACAGCTCCATCTGCGATGACGATGCCGCTTTTGGGTGGCAAAATGCACATTAATCCCGAGACTCGTGGATATAGTGAATGGAGCAAATGCGTGCCCTTGGGGTACTTGTTGTTTCATTAACGAGCCCTACAGTGCGGACGAATTCGAGGCAGGAAGTTAAAGACCGAGCGATGCACACGCAGTCTACACTTCTTTTCTCAAAACCTGTCAGATGTTCTCTCGTCAGAACCGGTACGATGACACCCGCGCAGGGATAAATGTAACCCCTGACCACGCACTTCGGGTGCCCAGAAGAGTCCAAGGGGGAGAGGACCTGTTTACTTCCTGGTCTAATTCATGTTCATCGTGATTGTAACGATGACAAAGACAGGGCCCTGCTAACTGGCCTTGAACCGGCGTCGCAGGTGCGCCACAGGCTCACCGATAACCAAACGCGAAACAGCCATGGAGACTCCATGACAGATGCCTAGGGATTACCCTTAACACGGAAATATTTTTCAGGTTTGTTCGAACATCAGCAAGCATACCAATGACAACGTGACACTGCAAGCAACGAAAGAAAAGCGGTTTTGTCCCGTCGAGTCAGAAACGCCGATGAGGTATAGCATTTCGACTGCAAACATGAACTGCAACTGGACGCTGGTTCTGGTTCCATCAAGAGGGCTATTTCGCCGCCACGACCAAAAAGGTCTTTGCCAGAGAAGTTACGACAAAGCTGCCTCCCTGACGATCACAACTGCTAACTGCAAACCGCCACCAGTTTCCGAAGACAAAGTTTATAAGAGATAAGTGGGCCGAAGAGACCTTAGCAAAAGACTGAAAACTGATCACCTGACGAGTCATAAGACGATAGAGGATTGCTGTTATCGGTTTCATAGACGTCGATGACAAAATCTATGCACCCAACTCGCCAATAACTGAACAGTATCGAAATAAGCAAACCGGTTTCCCACCGAGACCTGAATATATGATCGCAGCCGAGGGAGTGAGTCTGGGTGTCATCTGGTAGGGCGTTTGTCCAAATGAGCAATCGATTTCAGGTTCGAGCCGCGGGTCTGCCAGCTCTGGGTTCGGCACATGGCTATTTGACGACAGTAAACAGCAAACCTTTCAGTTCCTTGCACCCTCAAGGCCATTCAGAATACTTATCGGTAGGGATGTTTCGGCCGTCGCGAACGACCATTTTTGACATGCCATTTGAGTCACTTGACTGCCGAAAATACTATTGTTAAGACTTCTCATATCAATTTAATTGAATAAAAGGAAACGTTAAAATGCAACATGAGACGCAAAGAAAACAGCAGCAAAATAAAGGCAGATGACCATGGTGATGGTGGCTCTAGTCAAGTTGACGAATTATTCCGTTGTCCTGAAAGAAGGCATACATGTCGTCAAAGGAATAGAAGTAGTAGGGTGTAGCCCGCTGTACTGCTGGACGAGCCACGTTGCCACCAAAACCGATGAAGGCGTCGGCGGGTGGGGCAGCCGCCGCGTCCGTCATGCCGTCGCCGACCATGAGAACACCCGAGCCGGCAGGTAACTTGGCTTTAAGCTCCGCGATCACAGCCATTTTCCCGTCAGAGCGCGAGGTCGGTTGGCTCGGGTCGAAACCAATGCAGCGGCCTTTTCATAAGCAAGTGCAGGTGGGTGAGTTAGTCCGGGAGTGAGTGCACAAAACAGACATGTGTGTGTGTGCCCCCTAAACGGGCCACGTGATAGATGCGCTGGACCAACAGGGGACCAGAGCAGAGTGTGGCAGGCGTTATTATTAACTGGGATGCTGTCCCATAACAAATGCCGAACATGGGGGTGCGCGTGCCCAACTTGGGCATATTTAGGTGCCGGTTCATGCCACCTCACCCACTGTTGCCATTTATGGCTATGGTGAAATAGGATTCACCAGCACCCGACCCCGCCTCCGGCCTTCTTGATTATGTCTTGGCACCAGGCATAGGCGGGTAAGGGAATAGATAGTGCGATAGATGCAGCGCAAGTCTACTATCACTTTAAACTCAATCACGCGCAAGTCGCCATCCCTGTACCACCCTTCTGTGGAACATACGGTGGACATCGTCCGACTTCGACGGTCGAACTTATGCATGTGTTGTGCCCCCTAAACGGACCACGTGATAGATGCGTTGAACCAACACGGGGGCCATATCATGGCATGACATGCTTTATTCGGATTGCGCTCCGATAACAAAAACCGTACATGGGAGGGTGTGGTGGCACGCCTATGGACCTCGGCTGCGCCAGCCATCTACGCCTTCTTCCGTCTTCTTGACTCTGTGTTGAGATTGGGCGTAGGTGAGGAGGAGAGAGTGCGGTAGATGCAGCGCAAGTCTGCTATAACTTTAAACTAAAGCACGTGCAATTCAGCGTACCTGCACCACCCTGATGTGCAGCGTACGGTGGACCTTTTCGAAATCGATGGTTGAACTATCGTGTGTGTGTGTGGGTGCTTGCGTGCGTGTGCCTACCATTCCTTACTAATTTTTACTGGATACAAAAAGTATGCATTGCAAGTTATTTTATCCTAAAACCAGAACGTACATTAGTCGTTCTTGCCACTTCATTCCCAGTTCTACCGAATACAGCTCGGACTTCCTCGCTTAATTACCATTGAGCACCAATACAGAAGCGTTGCCAGAACGGTCCTGCTTAATTTTGGTAAGTCAGGTGCAATTTCGTGGTCAATCTTAAAGCAGGTAAGAGAATTGTTTACCAACGACGAAGCACTAGTCAGTGACAGCCAGCGCATCCTTCGATTCCCTTTGCATCGAAAACATACCACCTATTTTGGATTTCCCTTAGCCCCCTACAGAACTTGACGACAGCATTGGAAGAGTTCAACCGTGCTTTCGATGGCAATTTTTGCTTAAGGCCCATAAGCTTCTTTCGAGGTGACTCGGTTTCTTCTTCGTCTTCGAACGAGCCCGTTTGGTGTCGGCGTGTAGTTTGAAAGGCTTCCGTAGTAGGGGTATAGATAGGAGCATAGAGCCTGCTTCCTTTGTTCTCGAAATATATACCCTGCAGAACTTGCGGTTTCCCACCATGGTCTCTATTCTGTTAGTAAGACCCGGTTAGCGTTCAGTTTCCTGGAGTATGTCTTACACCGAAGCACAATTCATAGCCGTATTACCGAAAAGAATAGGCAGTGGTTGTTCAGCACTCAACCCCGCAATGGACCCTTGCCACTAGGATGTCTTGGTGATCATGCCACCAAATAACAGCACACTTCCACATCGGCCCGGGGTGCGATCAAAATTTAGAAGAATAAAAACGGTGCTTTGGATGCGTTGAAATCAGCTACGAGCAGAGATCAAATCAGTGTAGGTGTCAGTCGTCACAGAGTACAATAGAGCACAATGATCAAGCAATTTTCGATCGAATTCTACATAACGTTTTCCATCCGCTTGATGCTGAGTTTTAATGCCAAGAAGTGTTTTCGTAGTGTGCGCCGGGGCTTCCGGTAAATCTCTTGGCGTTAATCGGCATATCAACGTTCTTTATTTCCATTTTTGGCACTTGTATGGAGACTGAACTTTAGAAGCCTAAGCTCTAACTGTCCCGAGGATACTTATATCGTTTTATGCAAACGCACTTAATCTCTCGTCATTTACTGGTATTCTGAGCATGGTGACTGGAGGACGTTTTTAAGAAAAGGTTTGAGCTATTTTTTCTCTCTTTCCGTTTGAGCGAAGGTGCTAATTAGGGCAGCGAATTGTTGCCTGCGAGGCGATTCGAGTGAACTGACCCTTGATCTCATGCCAGGGAAAAATTCTTGAAGATGTCATCTCAGCTGAGACTAAGAATTTCGGCAGCACAAAGTTCTGCCCTGCGAAACAAGCCCTAGGAAAAAGTATTTTTTTCCCAAGACTTGTTCAGTTCTCTTTGGACATACGAGTTTTACATAGGTTAAGGACGTTCACACTGTAGGATCGCAGTTTTCAGACAGCCAGAGCTGTCCATTCTGACCGGTTGGCCATTCCATTATCCGAAAAAGCTAATATTCTAGGCTGCCAGGGTGAGCGAAGTCACTTTGACGGAAAGGGGTGGGATAAGGACGGATGTCATTTGTAACCGCCGTGTCGTTCAGTTCAGTAGTGCCGATCGAATGTGTGAGCGACACAAACTGCACACAAACAACTAAAAAAATTCCAAATAAAATACCATTTTACTGCTTGGGTGTCAGTTATGTTGCTTCTCAGTACGAGTTACACTCTGTTGTGGGAGATAAACTTGCTTTTTCTTTAACTACACCAGAGTTACTATCCCATGAAATTTTAACCGAAATTCTGAAGTGTGTTTTCGAATCGAAACATGTATTTACGTCGGATGCTAATATTATTCATAGTGCAGCATAATTCTCAGACATTTCAGTCATATCAGGATATCAGCTTCTGAACAAGGTTCTTTTCAGCCACCTGACAAAACCACAAACTGTAAAAATGCCTACTTTAATAGTATGATTTCTTCTAAGTAATTTTCGATGCTCTTATACCTCCGGCTATATTCTATAGTAAGCATGCACGAGAAATTACTTTTTGTACTTATTTTGTAGAAATTAAGGTCTTCAAATATGACCCTAAAAGAAATGGTATCATCCAGTTTTTTTAAAAAGTTCCTTCTTATTAGTTTTGTTTAGAACGTGAAAAGTCCATTCGCGGAGCATCAAATCTCTTAATCTATCAATCCTGCTCATAAAGTATATAACACGATTCACATCCTTTACAAAATTTTATGAGCACTATGTCATGTCATCCTAAGAGCTTAGAGTCATGTGTTATTTTCCATAGAAGAAATGTATACAGAATGTGTTTTGCAAACCCTAAGTGCAGGTTTAACGGCAGGTCGGGCGGCCGGAAAGTAGCCCGTTCAAAGGCCGGTATCCTGACGTGATAAAAATATCTTTGGATTATGCTAACTAATACTAAAATCATACTTAAAAAGTTTTTTTGAAACGAAGAAACATTTCAGCATTTTGGGTAGTCTAGCATGAGATAGCACACCTAACTGCATTTATAGATAACCGAGTGCTTTTTATGAGAACAGAGCGAGTAGGGCAAATAATAATAGCAATACAAGCAAATCACCGTCTTCGCTGTAGATCAGGCGGTTAACATAAACATTTACCTCGGGGACGTTGAGCTCCTTGGCCACACGTTCGACCATTAATAATATCAATAATAATAATAATATTATAATAATAATACTACTAATAATAATAATAATGTAATAATAATAATAAATAAATAATTAATGATAGCAATCCAAGCAAATCACCGTCTTCGCTGTAGATCAGGCGGTTAACATAAACATTTGCCTCGGGGACGTTGAGCTCCTTGGCCACACGTTCGACCATTTCGTAGATTCCACCGCTCACCAAATAGACCTTGATTTTGCTTGCCTGAAGAGCATTAATCAGGCGCCTGAATTCGAAAGACAATAAATTAAGGCGTAGTATGCCATTCCTGAGAACGTCATTATAAAAAACACGCTTGAGGGAGTGATGAGTTTCACTGATCAGAGTCCCTATTAAATGTCGGAAATAAGTTACCGAGAGTAAACGCAGCTTCAGCTCAGAGGCCTTCTCAGCGGAAAACAAAGGATGCAAAATTACTTCTAGGAATACATCCCTAAGACGTTTAATGGATGCTTTGGATGGCTTATTAGAAAAAAAGATTTATTTATTTGTGGCTGCCTTATACAATCATTTTGGAACCCTGGTCATTCATAATGCGGACTTGTAGAAGGTTTTTTTCCGATAGTTGAGGAAAATAAAAGGCAATCTAAACGAAACAACTGAGAATGGGAGGGCGTGATAGTTGAAACACGAATGTAATTGGTCTGACGCATTGAATTCACACTTGAACCATGGCGCAAGACCACCTGTAATATTGGAATGGGGATAATGAGGGTCTTTTTAGGAGAGATTATGTGCATTTACGTCGCATGCCTATTTTAAGGCATTTTGTGGGAAGATAGTTAAGGAGGGTGTTCTTATGCGTGTAATACCTATTCGAGTCAAACGTCCAACCAGTTGAGCCCCGGACCGGCTAATTGTGATCAGGTAAAAAGGTCTACATTTCGGTCTCATTTATCTGTAACAAAGACATTTATCGGCTACCAACAACTTGCTAATACTTTGGCAGTGCTAAGGTCAAGCGTATTTTAAATAATCTTCTTGATGCATCAGAGGGAGCAACAAATAAGGGTTGTGGGCGCACAAGAGTCGCACTTGTTAAGCAAAAAAAGCATATATCAAAATCAGCAGATCTCGCATTCATTGCAGATGCACCGATGTGCAACTGATGACATCCGGTAACCGTGGAGCTAGCAAGACCGGCAGTAGTCCAAACTGGTGGACGAACGAACGGAGTGCTCCTCCAGGGTTCGCAGGTACGATCAATAGGCTGGCCAATAGAAGACCACATACATATTAATGCGCAAGAACGGTGCGAAGTTCCTGCAAGGGAAAGTAAGGCTGGCGAAACCATCTGTCGTGCCGACAAAAGCAGCGTTCCAGAAGATAATCAGTTCGATGGCCATTTTAAAATGAACCCCATCAAAAAATCACACGCTAAATTAATGCGACATCATTTGCACGGTGAACAAAGATGCTCCCCTCTGGCACTCCCAAGTGACAAAACGGATGCTACGGTGTGTCAACTTTCTGACTGCCGATTCAATTCGTCAACAATATTATTGGTGAAACTTACAGGAATGAATCTCCTATCAAAAGAGATCATTGTATCTTCGAATATCCCGTCCCCTTTTACACCAGTACCCAGAACCTGAAAAGTGATACCATCGAATAAATTCTATCACACAACTATGCTAAAAGAGAGAATCGCCTTTGCCACGCCCGAATCCTCTAACTCTCGACGTTCTGCGTCAAAATGGGTCTAATAGCCTGCAAGTAGGTGAAAAACACGCAAATGGATCAAGTAATTTCAGGAATAATAGCCGAGGAGATCCTGTAATGGTTGAGCTCATTGGTTTGCGAACGCCATAGACCGAAACACTTAGATTTACATCTGGATGATGGTTATGGAGTCATCGAACCGGAGTGTAGGGGTGTAACGTAATGTGATATAGAGTACATGTATGTCAGATCGCTCCATGTACATCCTGCAGGATTGGTTGCCCCACGCGGCCATTAATTGACACCCAACTCAGCTGTGGCTTCCAGAAGCTGGACTCGGTAACCGCCTCGGCAAGAGGGCTAAACCAGATGAGAGTATCCCCACAGCAGGTAACTCTGTTCCCCTCTTCTACCCAAAGAATGCTAGTGACTCTGCTCACACTTGCGGTCTGCAAAAGTTCGTCCTCTTTGAAACAACCCGCTGGGCAAGCGTTTGACATGGAGGACACCACCGGTCGCTCGAAAAATGGTGCACCACGAGGTGAAGGTAGCTATTCTCGGTGAGACTGGATTGTCCGAACAGAGTCAGGTGGATTTAGCTGCCCGATCCACTTTCTGGAACGGCCGCAGAGCGACGTGTTGGCGTCGCTATTGCCTCCCGAAACGACCTCGTGGACCGAATGCCCTGGCTCCCATAGGACCTCAACGATCATCTAATTACTTTGCACATGCTGCTTCGTGGAACTAAATTAGCCATCATCGTCAGCATCTACGCGCCCTCCTCCAAGGGAACAGATCAGAACAAGTTCTACGACGAGGGACATGTTAACCTGACGACTGTGCCCAGGGCGAGAACCCTGTCTTTTTAGGACTTCAACGCCGGCGTCGGGATAAACTAAGCCACCTGTGAGGGTGCTGGGTCCTGATAGAATTGGCGTCCACAATCACAAGGCCGACCTCCTCCTGTAGACCGGCCTGGAACACCGCCTCCTTCTGAGCATCAACTTCCGCCCTTCAACGCGTGAATTCACCCAGCTAGAGGCGTTGACAACAGTTGGACTATGCTTTTGTCCGGAAGTGAGACTGCCACGGCATGTTGGTGACAAAGGTGACCTGCGATGCGTACGTCTGAATGAACCACCACCTTCTTATCTCCATGATGAGATTGATAATCAAACCGCACAGATTACCACCAGGCACACTGAATTCTGCCTTGTTTAATTTATTTTATCCTCGTTTAAATTTCAGAAAACTCCTGAATCGCCACCGGAAAGGCATGTGACTGAAACAGTGCCACAATGGAGACAAGAGTGTCAACTGCGGAACTTTATCCACTATGCTGTCTTGGATGTCAAGGGTCGTGCACACAGCCTACTCCCCGACGGGTTTGAAAAAAGAACAACAAAGAATAGAGCAGCTTGCAAAATGAACAGAGCCTACGCAGATTACGTGGCATTCCACTGTCGACACCTGGTGAAACGACTGTGGGAGAGGCTGAATGGTTGGATGGATCACAAGGATAGAGATATAAGGTCACGCAGACCAAAATAACATGAAGAATATCATCGTCTCAGTCAGGAAGGTTTACGCGCCCCATACCAAAAGAACAACGTCGCTGTTCACTTGCAATGACAAATCAATGTCACGGAAAATTCGTAGATTCTGAAGCGTCGGGTTGAGCACTTCAGAAATGCCCTCATCAGATTCCCCAAAATGGAACCGAACAGTGCCTTGAACCTCCGACTTTCCACGCCAGGAACAATCAAAGCAATACGTCAGCTCTCCAACGGGAGCGCACCGGGAGCCGACGCAAACCCGATGGCTCTCAGCAAGTGGACAAACTTACTTCACTGTTCCAGAAAATTCGGCAACAAGGACAAGTCCCTCAAGACTCCAAGGATACTCAACCATCCGCAGCAACAAACACAAACAGAACCGCCAACTCTGTGGTAATCACAGAGGAATCTCGCTCTTCGACTCTGCGGGAAAGGTGTCATCCGGATCCTTTTCAATCGTCCCAAAAGCCAGGTGGAAAAAGGACTCTTCCTGTAGAGCTAATGTGGAATCCGGAGGAAACGGGGAACCGTGGATATGATCTTATCAACCCTCGAAATATAAGAGAAGTGCCGTAAATCACACATCAAATGTTATACTATTTTCTTGAACCTGATAAAAGAGCTTCCATTAGTAGGTGAACGCCAACCGATCGCCAACGGAACTCACTTGCCTTGGGGCTCACTCTCAAACCCCGCCAGAAACCGCACCGCGGCTGGTAGCAGAAAAGGCAGGTGAGCAATGCCGACAAAGAAAGGGAGGCTGCAATGACCATTTCTGGTTCATAAGCCGTCATCAGTTAGTCATACCCAACCCCGGATGTTGCCATACCCGAGGCTTGAACCCGTAACCTGTTGATTAAAAGTTAACACCGTAAACCGCGACAGACTGGGAAGGAGCATGCTGGAATCCGGATGCCCAGAGCGCTTCACTCACATAGTGTGACGGCTCCATGACGGGATGATGGCGTGCGTCACAGAAAACGGAAAAATCTCAGAAACGTTCGCAGTGACCAATAGAGTGTTGTGGAGGGCTGTGTACTTAGTACTCGCTCCCACTCCTTTCGGCCTCATGTTCTCTTTCATGTCGATGGATGCCTACCGTGAGAAACGCCATTGTCTCAACATCTTATACAGGATCGAAGGTTGGCTTCTCGATATCCAACGCATACAGGCATCAACGTGGACATCCACAACCACTGTTCCTGAATTCCGATCGCGGATGACTGACCACTCAACGCCACGGCATAAACAGCTTTATAAAGGGGCATGGATCTTATCGCCTCCGGGTGTACAAATCCTGATTGGTTATCAAACAGAAAAAATGGTGGTAATACGGCAGTTCGACCGTCGATTTCGACGAGGTCCACCGTATGCTCCACACCAGGTGGTGCAGGGACGGTGACTTGCGCGTAAATTAGTTTTAAGTGATAGTAGCCTTGCGCTGCAGCTACCGCACTCTCTCCTCCTCCCCCACCTGAGCCCGGTGTCAAGACAGAGTCAAGAAGACCGGAGATGGGAGAGGGCGCAGGTGGCTGGCGCGGCCGGAGCCGCCCCTGGGCGTGCCACCACACCTGGCTCGGATCCCACGGAGTGGTAGTGCCATAAAGGCCACATTAAGAAGGAGCCACTGCAACCTGACTCTCAGTCCGCCAGTCAGCCACTCCACACAAAACACACATTGGGCTGACCACGCGGTCCGAGTTATCCCGTCAGTTGGAAACCTTTCAAGCCACGGCTTTTAGCGCACCTTGATAGTTTCAAGCGCGTCAGATTGTTTATAGTGAGGAAAATACGCTGAGCTCTCGACCTCACTCTCTCCCACACCCCCACAATCAGACCACTGTCCGAGCCCCTCAGTTGTCTGATGCGGAAGCGGGCGCAGCTGCTGGTGACCTCGTCTACGTGTACTACGTACACGACCTGGCCCCCCAAACACAAGCACCAGGATTTAACACAACAGGGGGTTGAACGGCTTACATCTCACATGTGTGAGATAGCCAGAGGTCACGTTAAGAAGAAGCCATCGCAGCCTGACTCTCAGACCACCAGTCAGCCACTCCACACAACACACATTTGACGAACTGCGAGGTCTGAGTGTAATTGTCAGTTGGTAACCTTTCAACCGCGGAGGTTAACGTTACCGCACACTCTTCTCCTCCCCCACCTGAGCCCGGTCTCACGACACAGTCAAGAAGACCGGAGATGGGAGTAGGCACAGATGGCTGGCGCGGCCGGAGCCGCCCCTGGGCGTGCCACCACACCTGGCTCGGATCCCACAGAGTGGGGGTGCCATAAATACCACATTAAGAAGGAGCCATTGCAGCCTGACTCTTAGTCCGCCAGTCAGCCACTCCACACAACACACATTGGACTAACTGCGAGGTCTGAGTGCAATTGTCTGTTGGCAACCGCGGCGCTTAACGTTACCGCACTCTCTTCTCCTCTCCCACCTGAGCCCGGGCTCATGAGACATTCAAGAAGACCGGAGATGGGAGAGGGCGCAGGTGACTGGTGCGGTCAGAGCCGCCCCTCGGTTTACCACCAAACCTGGCTTGGATCCCACGGAGTGGAAGTGCCATAAATACCACATTAAGAAGGAGCCATTGCAGCCTGACTCTTAGTCCGCCAGTCAGCCACTCCACACAAAACACACATTGGGCTGACCACGCGGTCCGAGTTATCCCGTCAGTTGGCAACCGTCCAAGCCACGGCTTTTAGCGCACCGTGATAGTTTTAAGCACGTCAGATTGTTTATAGTGAGGAACATCCGCTGAGCTGTCGAACTCACTCTCCCCAACACCCACCATCAGACACTGTCCGAGCCGATCAGTTGCCTGATGTGGGAGTGGGCGCATTGGCTGACGGATCGGCGTACCCGTCTTCGCGCGCCACAGCCCGACCTGGCCCCCATAACGCACACACCAGGATTCACAAACTCAGGGGATATGGAGCAGCCATCCCCGTCTGACTTCCAGTCCACTGGTCAGCCACTCGACACATACAGCACATACACTGAGCCGACGGCGTGGTCTGGTGGAAGCGTCAGATTGGTCGACTTCCCAGCCACGGTTTCTAGGAAACCGTGATATACTCTGGTAAATGGTAATTGTGAGGGTGTTGTCGATGTTTTGGTGTAGGTAGTGTGCGCTGATGTAGCTTAGCCTCCGGTGGTTTACCGGAGGTTGTCGTGGAGGCGCATGTGTCCTAATAGGCCCATGCGGTGTGTAAATGTGCGGGAGCAGTGACAGCAGTGAAGGTGGGCGCGTCGACTGTATGTCGGAGCCCCAGGCATTGGTTCACCAGCCTCCGTGCGATGGATTCGCAGGTGACCGACCAGACCGATGCATGAGTTGACGTTTTGGGCGCAGTGTGGGCAGGAGAAAACGGTAGAGGCTGGGGGGGATGTCATTCATGGTAGTGGGTGTGGCAGGGGCACTAAGAATGGCAGGAGCGGAGGGTGTGCATGGTGTATCGGTGTTGTCGGCATTGTGGTGAATTCCGCTGTCATGGATGCGCATGTGACAGAATAGGCCCATGCGATGAGTGAATGCGCAAGAACAGTGAGGGCAGTGGAGGCGACGATCTCTGCTGTGTGATGGTGCTCCAGGCACTGGCTCACCGGTCTCTGTACGATGTATTCGCAAGTGACCGACCAGGCCGATGCGTGAGGTGAATGTTCGGTCGCATTGTGGACAGTTTAAGAGAGATACCCCATCGCTGATGGTGGTGGTGGTGGAGGTAGTGAAGGCGAAGGCGGTGGTGGTTGCGGTCGTGGGGGACACAGGCGATGAGTAGATGGATGTGGTCTCTATGATGGTGGGAGTAATGGAATTGATGCCAGGAGTGAGGGTGGGGGAGTCAGAAGGGGGGTTGGCAGAATTTGACGTAGAAATTGGAATTGTCGGATTGTTGGTGAATTGCGTCCGAAGATGTCCAACCAGGCCGATTCGCGCGCGGAAGATGCGTTGACAGCGCGGGCATGTTGGCAGGGCCTGGGCACTGGCGGTGTTGGTCCGGGGTGCTGGTGACTTTCGTGCCGCTCTTTTGGCCTTGGCGGCGGCGATCCGGTTGGCCTCATAGAGTGCTGAACCAGTCTTCACTGATCTTCTCCATGCCGGTCTATCCTTGGCGAGGTCCTCCCAAGTCGCCGAGTTGATTTACAGGTGCTTCAGCGATTTCTTCAAAGTGTCCTTGTAGTGTCGTTTTTGACCTCCCTGCCGGCGAGATCTCGTAGCGATATCTCCGTAGAAAAGTCATTTGGGTAATCGCTCGTCGTCCATTCTTAACAGGTGGCCGCTGCATCGCAGTTGCACTTGCCTCAGCATGGCATGGATGCTGAGGATTCCTGTCCGCTCCAGGACTTCCGTGTCCGGGATCCTGTCTTGCCATCTCAGCTTCAGTATTCTGCGGAAGCAGCTGAGATGAAAGTGATTTAGCTTCCTGGCTTGGTTCGAGTAGACGGTCCAGGTTTCCGCTCCGTAAAGGCGTGTCGTCAAGACGACGGCCTTGTACATCTTCAGTTTGGTGTTCAGGTGAATACCGTGGCGATTCCATACGGAGGCCTGCAGCCGCCCGAAGGCCTGACTAGCTTTTGAGATCCGTTGGGCAACCTCGTCATCGATTCTCGTGTTGCGCGACATCGTGCTTCCTAGATAAGCGAAGGTCTCCACGTTTTTGAGTTGAGCACCGTTGACATTGATTCGAGGAGCATTGTATTCCGCGTTGGGTGGCGGCTGGTGCATGACAACCGTTTTGGCTGTACTGATTGTTAATCCAAAATCGGCGCAGCCTTCGGCGAAGAGGTCCATGCTCCTTTACATGTCCTCCTCCGTCACGGTGTGAAGGGCGCAGTCGTCCGCGAAATGCAAGTCATCGACTGTAGTTGTAGACACGCGCGTTGGAGCCTGCATACGCCGACTGTTGAGAAGGTGCCCGTCAGTTCTGTAGGCGATGCGGATACCAGGCTGCTCATCACGGTAGGCGTCCATCAGCATAGCCGAGAACATGAGACTGAAGAGGGTGGGGGCCAGAACGCAGCCCTGCTTCACTCCGTTGGTCACTGCGAATGCTTCGGATACCGTCCCGTTGTCAGTGACGCGCGCCGTCATCCCGTCATGAAGCTGACGCACCATGTGCGTGAACCGCTCAGGAAACCAAATTTCTGCATGACTTTCCACAGTCTGTCACGATTCACCGTGTCAAAGGCTTTCGTTAGATCCACGAAGGTAGTGTATAGGTGAGTTCGCATCTCCTGACACTTCTCTTGTAGCTGGCGGGCGGCAAAGATCATATCGGTTGTTCCGCGGTGTCGGCGGAAGCCACATTGGCTTTCCGGGAGCAGGCCCTGCTCTAGGTGACCGTTAAGACGACTGAGAAGGATACGGGCGAAGATGTTCACGGCGATGTTGAGCAACGAGATGCATCTGTGATTATCACAGAGTTGCCGGTTCCCCTTCCGTTTGTAGAGATGGACGACGGTCGCTTCTTTTAAATCCTTAGGAACTTGTCCTTGGCGCCACATCTCCTGGAAGAGTGTTGTGAGTTCTGCCATCAGCCGGGGCCCACCGTGCTTGTAGACTTCCGGTGGGATTGCGTTGGATCTCGGTGCTTTATCGCTAGAAATCTGATCAAGGCCAGGATGGTTTCTGGAAGGGAAGGCGGCATATCCAGTTCATTGTTCGTGTCCACTTGACGGAGTCGGTCAATGGCAGCATCGGAGATGGCTGATGAGCAATTAAGGAAATTTCTGAAAGTGCTCGGCCCAGCGCTTCAGAATTTGCGATTTCTCTGTCAGCAGTGTTGTGCCGTCAGAGCTGAGCAGCGGTGCGGCCGTAGATGGCCTTGCTGGCTTTGAAAACGTTTTTCATTTCATTGCGGTCCGCATACCCCTGGATTTCCTCAGCCTTTCGGATCATCCAGGCATCCTGCATATCCCGCAGTCGTTGTTGTACAAGGCACCGGCATCTGAAAAAGGTGCTTTGGTGGCGTCAGTCCGAATGTCCATGTAGGCTTTGTGTAGTTCATTCTTCTCCGCGAGTAAGTTGCTGATGTCGGCGTCATTGTCGTCAAACCAGTCCTGGTGTCGATGGCGTGCGCGTCCGAGGACATCGAGGGCGGTGGACTGGATGACATTTCGAAGTTGACACCATCGTGTCTCCACGGTAGCGTTATCATCAGTTTCTCGGTTATTTGGTTGCTGAAATCAAAACAGTGAGCAGGCAAATTTAATAAAAGAGTATTTAACTTACATGGCGGCCTCTTACCTTGGGGCCTTCGTCGGGGTTGCAGTCGGAGCCTCGTCTTGGAGATGACGGGGCGGTGATCTGTCCAACCATCGGTATCGCTGACTGCCTTGGTTACCAGCACGTCCTGTCGATCCCGCCCCCACACGAGAACATAGTCCAGCAGATGCCAGCGCCGCGACCGAGGGTGCATCCACGTGGCCTTCTCCCCGGTCGGAAGGCGGAATAAGGTGTTTGTCAGCAGGAGACGGTGTTCCGCACAAGTGCGCAGAAGAAGGAGGCCGTTATCGTTACAGCTACCGAGACCGTGGGGACCCAGCACTCCCTGCCAGGCAGCGTGGTCCGTCCCGACGTGGGCATTGAAGTCACCAAGGACAATTAACTTGTCCTCTTTCGGCACAGTCGCCAGCAAGGCGTGCATGTCCTCGTAGAATTCGTCCTTCGCGCATCAGAGCTCGTCGTTGGGGGGAGCGTAGGCGCTGATGATGGTGGTGAACTGGTCTCCCCGAAGAGGCAGGCGGAGGCTCATCAGGCGATCATTGATACCCTGCGGCAGACAGGGCAGACGTCCCACGATGTCGTTACGGATGGCAAAGGCAACACCAGCGTCGCGTCGCTCTGCCTTTGGCCGGCCGCTACAGAAGAAGGTGTAGCCGGCACCCACCGCCTCCAGCTGACCCTGCTCAGAGAATCGGGTCTCGCTGAGAGCAGCAATATCCACCTCGTAGCGCGCCAATTCCCGAGCGACTAGCGCCGTCCTTCGTTCCGTCCTGTTGCTCCTAGGATTGTCTAAAAGGGAACGAACATTCCAGGTTGCTAGTGTGAGTGGACTCACCCGAGCAGCCTGGAGGGTATGGCGAGGGGGATGGGGACAGGGGGTATTGTTGTTTTTTTGAGTTTTACGACCGCGTATTTTGCGATCTGCGAGCCGCGGCCGGCTGCAGAAGACGTGAGACCCAGCATTTTTTAGGGCACATTTTCTAGCCCCTTCCTCCGCGAGGAGGCAAGCAGTGCTATCCCTAAATAGGGCTGCTCGGACATCCCAGACGGCTGCCGAACTCCACTATGGGTTACGGTTTTGTTTTACTGGGAAAACGACCCGAGTTAGCCTGGGCCGCCTACGGGGTTGCTGTCGCCCCCACCGCAGGACTTTTTGAGAGGGGGAGGTGAGAAGTTAGGGAGTCAGACATACCGGGTGTGGAGGCACACACAACACGGGAGACCCTCACCTGGTTTAGCCCGCCGGTCGTGACAGTTGCCCGGGGTGTGACCGCTGGGAAGAACCCAACTTCGAGGAGCCACAGGTGAGAGTTGGGTACCAGTTAGAGGTGGCCACAGGAGCATTCACCACCTGTACGAGACAAATGGAGCGACCAAATGCTATCTTTGTGGTGCTACCCCTAACTAGTACCCCTACACCCTGGTGGTAATACACCAGACAGCACACAACGTAAATTAAATTCCGTCCACCTTGGTGGGCAAATTCGCAAAATAAGGTGCTACAGTCTCATGGAAAAAAATATCGGCAACAAAGTAGCGAATCGGATTTACAAAACCAGACAGGCCTCGGTCTGGAAACGCCGCAGGCTTCTTCTCAACATAAAATCCATAATGTAAAAGGGGTAGTCCTGGTGACGATACTTATTGGGCGGACACCTGGATAGTCTACCTTAATCACGCCAGGATAGTCAAGCTCTTCTACCTCAGCTGCCTCTTGGGAATACTAAAACTGATGTGGCAGGACAAGCCCCAAAAAGAAAAAGCCTTGGAGCGAACTAGGACAAATACCAGGAAGATAAGTATACATCAGTCGCATCTGCCTCAATTGCCCACGGACACTTAATGAATGTATGGGCCTACTCGCCATATGCGCCTCCATGAACGCAACTCAAACCATCATAACTCATTGACATACCAAGTTAGAGTAACTCATAAACCGCGCACCCAATCCGTCCCACTTCACCCGACACACAGAAAACAACGTGCATCTCTCCCATCGGGTGGAAGGCGACCGATGCGACCAGATTGCGTGTATCACACATAGACGGGCTGAGGGACGTAGCTGTGCTCATTTAGAGGTTCCAGCATGTAGGTTATAGCAAGTCATGGTGTTTCCATCGTGCAAGTGGGGACTTCTCCTAACATCCTTTACTTGGCACCCAACTGTGGTTCCGCGAAGGTAGGCTCTGCCTCGCGGCTGTTGCAGCTCTGTCAGTCACTGCGCCCAGTTCATGCACTACACGACTGACAGGTTCCGATAAACGAGAGATGGAAGGGAGTGTGGTCGATACTGGAGAACGCATTCCACTGCGCATCAGCGCATTTGTCGGTATAAAAAGTCTGAAGCGCTTTGAAACGATGACGAGCTAAAAGACGTGACTTTTGAGACTGCCAACTGACGGGACAAGTTAGCCCTCGTGGTCAGTACTGTATGTGGGACGACGGAGTATTTATGCCGGATAAGTGAGCAGTGACGTAGTTGGCGTGCACATAGGAAAAATGTGCACGAGTAACTCGTCTGTGTAATTCCTCAAAAAGTTGTGAAAATCAAGAAGTAGAACGTCTGGATTAGGAAACCGAAGGATAGAGATTCTCACCTGATTCCCGGCGTCAGTGAGATGGAAACTCTCTGTTTGAAACTCTCAATATTCGTCTTCGTCAATTTTAGGGCATCCAAACGTTGATCCAAAGCAATCGGCAAGTCTAAGACTCCATTCATGGCTTTATTGGTTCTACTCAGTAATGAGTGAGCGTTAGACAAGCAGGAACACCTACATGTCGGCAATCAACTGAGCCTTGCCCATGTACTGCCCCAGTGCATCAAGACCATCATTTGTGCAGACTGTGGAATCAACGTCAAAACAGATAGCACGCACATTCTTCACGTGGAAACTTTTCATACTTAAACACAAGGTTTGGACGCAAGTGAGAAGGGGTGGGAATCAGGGAATCAGTATCTTCGCACCTAGAAATATCAACGGAAATAGGATAAAAGGTTGGATGGACTGCGGAAACGAAGAAGAATGGATCAAATCGCATGAGAGCTTATTTCTCCTAAGTACTACTTGTAAGATCGGATCCCACGTTATATATCATGCCATGAGATGGTAATGGAGGACGGTGGGACATATAGCCGTCCGTTTAGGTGGTGCATTTATACCGGACGCAGCATGTCAAACAACAGCCCAACAGATGTCGTGCATACGAACTCGGTAATATAGAACGGTCTTGGAGCTTGGGGCGAGCACCAAAATATCTAAGGTCAACTTGCGGTAAATTGCCGGGCTTTTAATACATGTTTTTTTGGAAATGCTTCCAGCTGGGAACGTGAAAGATACCGTGTTCCTGACTTAGATGTTAATTTTCCGGTAGTGCTTCATGTTTTGAAACTGGATGATGTATCATTGCATGACAACAATCACAGAGGACAAGGCGAGCACTGAGATTGTTTCGTTTTGTCTGAACTTGGAAGGACATCTGCTGGGGTTCATAATCAGAGACTAGTATGTCCTCCACGCAGTTAGCACTACGAGGTAGAGTTCGTTAGGCAGTGCGTAAACTTGAGCCGGCGCAGTCTAGTAACTTGATAGGAGATTTTCAGCCTGAAAAGTGTTTTCTTGAGTTCATGTAAATTTCCGCGAGCTGTAAGGTAATTGCATTATCCAAAACTACATTGTGGCTGGTAGACGACAGATGACTTTAGCTTTTTGAGGATTGGATTTTTGCCCACATCATCTAGCAATGAAGCGTCGAGTTAGATGTTTGAAAAGCTTCAATTTCGAGCGGCCTCAGCAAGCTAATAAGGGCCTTTTATAAACCTTTTACATATGGAACCCTTAAGCGAAATGCGGGTAGGGTGACTTCATCATTCTGGACTTTGTTGGTCATCGGTTCCTCTCAGCAAACTTACGCGGGCATTATTTAGTTCTAAACAACTCTAAGGGGTGGTTTAATTCGGCCCACTTGATATTTAGCAAGCTGCCCATCGGTAATACGCACACACACAACTTTTGTGATGCACCAGATTGTTGCCCTTAAGGCATAGGATTAGATTTGTGTTCGTTGGTTTTCAGTAGGCGCTTGTGAGTATTTGACCATTGTGTAAGGGGCCTTTGTTAAGGGTGTTCTTCTATGATGAAGCGGTGTGAAGTACTCTGACTTTTCTAGCTATAGTAAACCAAAACTTACATCGACATGGCGAGCATGAACGTTGGGAATAATTATGTCCAGAGGCCTTCGAGACGGCTTCGGCACTCAGCCCAAAACTTGGGGACGAAATTTACATGACTTTGCTCTGTTCGTATTCGGCCCTGTTGACGGTGAGGAGCTTTAGGTGGCACTTCACTTTAGCATGAGCTCCCAAGGTGTGGACTTGCCATCCACGCTGTCGTAATGGTCGTTTATTGTCTTGAATGTGAGCATTAACGGACGCAGGTAAAATGAGAAGTTATATCAAATGACCCCGTCTTCATATATGTGACGTCGTTTAGCTGTCCAAGATTTAATCAGACGATTGCACTTAGTTGTATTTCGGGAGGAGAAGTCGTATAATTTAGCGCTTTAGGACAAATTACCGTGTTCCATGCAAGAGTGGTATATTGAGACCGGAGGTTAGAGCTATTCCGAGATCTTAAGTGTCCCTATGCAACTCAACGGCAAACTGTGAAAGGGAAACATTTTCGTACCACTGACACAAATTCACTACTGCGCTGTCAATAGTGTTAGCGTAAGGTATATCCGTCGGGGTACGACAGCCCCGTTACAACAGGCATTTTCAACAACACTGTTTACCGACAAATAAGACAAATTCGACAAAAATAAGCGAAGGCAACGTACCACGGCACGCGCCGGTCTCCCCTAATGCAGATCAGAAAATGCTTGAATTTCCACGACATTGATTAGTCAATCAATACGTTTAGGGGCGCATTCTACTAAAGAAGGATCCTACGGAAAGCATCCCGCTTAATAATCATCTATCGGCTTTTTGGACGAGCAGTTTCATATGAGGAAGCGCTACGTGGGTTTCCATTCCGCAATCTACTAAAAAAACGGAAATTCCAAAATACAGCCTAGAGCAAAAGGTTTCGGTTATATAGTGTTAAATGACAAGGAAAAAGTGGTTTCGTTGTGGCAACGAAACGATAGATCAATCCCAGCGCGGAGTATAGCCATTTTCCCGTTGTTCGGCAGTGAACGTGGTACCCGAGGAGATAAAGAGACTAAAGTGTTGACGAGTCTTCGAAATACCGTGGGAGGCATATCAGTTGAAGGGTTTAGGCTCTTCCTTCTCAAAAAGGGATTTTACCGGTACTGCAACAGATAGAAAAGGAGTAACATTTCTTGTGGAATGCATTATTCGAGCTCGGCTGAGTATACGTGGGTCTGAAACTGTGCATTCGACAGAGCTCATCCCACGTCAGTCTGCGGAGGAGTTTGGACAGGCCCCTGCTGCATGGGATAGGAAAGTGAAGGTATGACCGCTACCTTAGACCAATCAATTAATTTTTCACTAAACAAGGCAACACGCTTCGAATCTATGCCGAAGCGCTAAGAAATCTGGCTTAAAGGTTATGAAATGATAAGGTAACTCGACTTTACTCAGGACCAGGGGTGCGACTGAAAGGATTTCTTCTTAATGCGGTCCTTAGAACACTCTAACTTGCGTAATATCTGAGATCCCTGAACAAGGCCAGGTCGTGTGCTATACACGTAGACGAACTCTCGAACTCTGTCAGCCACTGCGCCAACACCTAAGTTGGATCCTGTTGACTTTGTCTAGTTACTGAAACGTGATGGGTGTGGCCAGAGGGACCATGGTAGATGGTTTGAATGTACAATTGAGAATAGCCAAACCTGCGTGTATTTCACTACTGCGGCTACCTCGTTGCCTTCTGCGACCAGACTGTCGGGTGACTGATACAGACACCTTACTTAATATGGTTTTTGAGACAGCCAATGGGAGACGCTTCTTGCGTACCTTAGCAGTGGAGTTCATGCACTGTTTTAAAAGTCCGGCTTGCGGAAGTAGTAAGTCATAGATGTACAGCAGGGAGTACCCTCAGAAGTATCTTATCACAAGTTTTCATTTTTATCTAGGCCTTAAACCAGAGTTATGGTTTATAAGTGGGAAGCGGTTTTTCTGCAAATTTATAAATCTTGTGTATCCGATCGGACACGAGCTCTGGTGGGGTCGTCGTGAATGGACAAATTCTGCGAATGATCCTATTCAAATCAAGTAATTCGATGTAAGCAAACGATCGTTTCCAGTAAATCATCATCCGACTTGTGCAAATTAATTAATGGAACTTGAAAAGAGCGTACTGGTCAGGTGGAAGAAGAGAATATGAGGGAGGTGAGGTGGAAGAGGAGAAGGGTGGTGAAGAGTCTATAAGTGGTATTGAGCTGCGATAAAAGCAGGGATACCTGGCCACATGTTAGGTATGAACGCGGGAGAGAGGTTGGTATATTAATTTCACTAAATCTCGAAAAAATGTGTATATGCAATTGTACAGGGTTGTTGATTTGTTGAAACGCATCCTCCTTAAACGGGGCTCACAATTGTCTGTCTTTCTAAAGACCCCAAGATTATTCGCTAAAAGGAGGTTTACGTTATTTAAACCATTCATAATTAGCAGTGGCTATAAAGCTGTCTATGGAAGCTTTACTGCATTCAGGAAGTTCAAGCAAAGTAGCTTCACCAGACAATTGATGCGAAAAAATTGACAGATTAAGAATGATTCCATCCACCTTTTGCGACTTTCGTGTATGGTATAGGCGTTGACTTTTTATGGGTACACACTCGAAGATTTCTGGGTTTAAGAAGAGGTGTTAACTGTAGGATGGTAAATAAGTCAGAAATGGAAATTTAGTCCTGCATGCTGTGTCGTCAACTTTCTCGGTTTATTGAACTGATAGTCTTGCTAAGCTCGAAGAAATCGAGTTTGTAAACTTTTTCAGTGTCAAGGTATTTAAACTGTAATCAGCACGATGGTGAGGTGTGTCCTACCTTTGGCAACGAAAGGTTAACTGAGATTTTGAAAGATGTGTTGCTCTAGATAAGCCCAGGCGGTTAAGAATGATAGTCGCAAGGATTTTGCACGTTGACTGATTACAAACAGTGCTGGATTCATAGTTTCATTCAGGAGTGATAAGGCCTCGGTAGCAGATCTGGCCTAAGGATTACATCGATAAAAATATGAAACTGAGGGACTACGACCGGTGAAGGGAACTGGCAAAGAATGAAGGAGGAGGCCAGAAGCCTGATCCAATATTTTGTTTCGCGTCAAGGCGTGTGAAATTATGCATTAATACTGCGGCTGCAATAGTCACTTTTCAAGCGCGTTAAGGTGGGTGCCGCAGGGTATAAGTGCGCAGTTTCCTGTAGAGGCAAATTGTTGGATCAGCGCAGTGATGGTTTCTGTAACGCCGGCTGTTGCTGTCACCTATCGCTGAGAAGAAGCGAGACTCTATAATCCCCACTTTAGTATTCCAGGTCTATAGGAATCCAGGTCAGACGGATTCGCCGTAGATGGTAGACAGCGAAACGACCTTCAGTGAAGACTGCCTTCGTAATAAGCAAGCTCTCGGGCCTAGAAAATCCGCAATCGTGGACTCCGCAGAGGTGGCTGAGCAGAACTCTGGCAAAGCGATTCCCAGTAGTAATGTTTCAAGCTATAGGGACCCCGGAAGTGGCGAATGGTGGCCGCCATCAGGTAAGGTTTCACTCACCATCAGACGCACTCCTGAAACCCTGAGGTAGCGTGCAGTATGGGTAGATGAAGATGTTCTACTGTCAATCCAAGTGCTGTAATAAGTTACATTCCATGGTCAAGCACTTCAACGAAACCACATTACGCCAAGATACTGCGTGACCGAGTAAGTCTACGACCGGAGGGGTATGCTGCACGTGATTTAGCGGGCTTGTTGACGGTCAATGAAGCCCAGTGACAATAAATTGTCTTAGTATCGCATGCAAGCGTTTCAAAGCGAGCTAAGTGTACCAAAGGTATCCCAGGAAGGTGAATGAAAAGCTGAGTGAAATAACAGAAGAGGGGTGCTTGAAGTGGCGCTATAAAAGGCATACCATGACACCTCGATACGGTAAACGACTTTTAATGGTGGTGTTAGTAAAAGATGAAATTACTGAGCGCAAGATGGCGTGGTTTGAGGAGTGTCGACCACTACCCAGGTGTTTATTTATTTTGACAACTGACATGCATGGACTGTCTACCATTAAAGGGCTATTTAGAAGGATCGTTGTGGAAAATATCCAGTGGCATATTGGAAGTGAGGATTCACGAGTGGAGTTTCGGTGTTTGAATATCGACCTCATCTGCCCCACCTATCCTACACCAGGGGTTCTAGCAATTCATTTGAAAACTACATTATCACGCTTTATGCCGAGAAGGCAATGACAGTATCCCCAACGAGACCACTCAGAAATATTTGTCAATAAATGATGACAGAAGAAGGACAGGAATAGGAACCTCTCAAAATAAAGTAACCGGCTCTGTGCAACCAGGCAGACTGGGGAATTGCCAGTCACAATGGACATGGTTAGATGTCTGTCATAACGGTAGATATTTAGCAGTTTGAATGAAATCAAGCGTCCATTGCCATTAAAAAATATCCCGGGAGCTGGTTATCCGGTCCGAAGCTAAGAAGAGCTATCTAGATGCGAGTCAACAGACACCCGAAAAACGTAGAAGGGGCTCCAGAAGTGGTTCTCTTTGTAAGATCTGGGTGCATATTTACTTTATATGAAACCGAGGTCCTTTTAAGGACTGCTAGTCCTGCGGACAGAAGTCCGACTTAGACTTGCTTTCATGGTTTGGAGTCAAGAAATTTTTTGAATGATCAATCCGCCATTACCACTTAAAGAAAATTTAGACACCAGAGCAGAACGGGCAGGTTCATGACTAAAACAAGCACAGAAAGGGCTGTAAGGAACTCTCTAGCACACACGAAGGCGAAAAATGAATAAGGCGCGTAACCTTAAAGCAATGGAACTGCAGAAAGACAATTTTTCCGTATGCAAGTTGGCGCATTATATTCAGATGTCTAACCCTGCTGCACAAGTACCAGCTGTGGCCGGCTCATCGCCAGAACCGAAACATGTAACAGCTTCAGCCGTATGTTAAACAAACAATGAAATGAATGAAAATTCAGATAAACAGCTAACAACCCAGGCAAAGGTAACTAAAGTAGCTCTGCAGAATAATCACGCAACGCACATTTAAATGTTACTCTGTGTACTTCCACCTTACAAGTGATGTCTTCTGGTTGGGAGAGATGGGGTTTAGGTACAGCTGGCTAAAAGTGGGTAATATGTCAAATATAACTATAATGGTCTTCACCGTCCTTGTCAGTATAACTTTCGGGTTATAGCTTACGTATCGCTACGTGCCCATTTGAGTGAAATTTCAACTGGAACTCCTGGGCAAAATGGATCTTCCGGCGCATTTCCAAGTGAATTTCAGGAGTATGCTTGATGGTCGGAACGAGGCTCTTAAGTAGCCTATCACCTTGAGTCCATACTGTAACCAGACAGTACAACCTTCGATTCCAACGACGTCCACCGCCCCAGAGCAAGATGGGTGCAGGTGCGGTGACTTGTGTGTGGATTGGTTAATAGAAGAGTCGTGCAGTACTTATCGCAAGTTTTCCCTCACCCACCTGGGTCCATCGTCATGTGAAAGTCAAGAAGACTGGATGCAAGATCGGGCGCAGGTGGCTGACAGGGCGTGAGCTCGCGCCTAGACATACCACCACACCTCCAAGTGTGGCATTTGTTAGGGTTTCGTAGGAGAGGACATACTGGAACCCACTTACAGAGACAAAATCAGAGGCAGTGATCCACAGGGAGGATGCGATGCCGATAAGTTCACTCATTGGCAAAGCACTTTCAAGTAAACGGGCTTCAAGCATCCATTGCAAATTTTCCTGATTGCCAGAAATATTAAATCTGTATAACCGTCTCGGAGCATCGTGAATCTTTCGACGAAAGCTCTCCGAGAAATTAACTTGCCCAGGCAGTCTTAACGCTGCATACATGTGTGATGGTGGTGGAGGGTTATCTCATTGACTGAAAAAACGTTTGGTCAGAGAACCGTGACTCAAGCGGCTAGTAACTCACGCCGTGCCACTTCTCGCAAGGAGTTCAACCCCATAGAAATCAATGTGTGGTCGAATCTCATCGGGTAAACCGCGCTTTCACCACCAGTCCTGAAGGTTTATGCATGTTTGGCCATTCGCGGCCAGAGAAACCTTCCTGTTCCTCTAACCTAGTTGCTTTGCTCGCAACTGCCTCGCATCTGATCAACTATTCTAGATATATCTTGTCACGGTTACGGGTTTTTCAAGCTCAGCACCTGAAGCCTGAATGTAAGTCAACGTAAACCAAAGATGATTGGCGTGGTAAGGCGGCTGATGAGTCCGAAGAAGATCCTGACATTTGGAAACGCTTGTCATAATTTGATGCCAGTGCCATTCGGTTTCTCCATTCCTTTGTGAATGCGCGAGCTAATGAAATTATCCAGGTAGCCATTGGTTTTGAATAGCCGTGGAGGCTGTTCCAGTTAATCAATCGTATCTTCCAATTCACTGCAACCTCTTAAAGAGCGCTGAACAAAAGCTCGTGCACAATTCTGTCTGCAGTTCATTTGATGCTGCATCCACCACTTGTGTGGCCTTCGTCACCTCACTGAAAACCCCAGTTAATTTGAGCAGCAAAAGCTTGATGGCATACGAGTGCGAATGGTCATGGTTTTCTTTTCTGCGGTCTGCCATAATCAATGTGCTTGTATGCTTTCCGATGAGTGATATACGGGAGGATCATTGTTAAAGGACTTAAAAAGGATGTGTTGTCGTGTCATCAAAACAGAATCAAAACAGACTTGAGCAAAAATGGACTAGACATTTGCAATCAATAGCACGTGCCACATTAAAAAAAAGTACTAGGCAAAATTGCTTACCTGATGCCTGGCGTGAGAGATAGAGGGAAAGTGCTCAGGTAGGTGTCTAGATCAGACCTTGAAATTTGTAAGGCATGAAGGCGTTTTGTCAAAGCCGAGGTAAAGTCCATTTCACCAGCCATAGCCTTTCTGGTGCTAGAGGAGCAGTAATCAAAGGCGAATTTTACATCTCACTGACAAACTCAGCCTTGCCCATGTGAACCGCCAGTTCGTCAATTCCCTCGTTAGTGCATACGGTGGAGTCAACATCAAAACAGATGGCAGCCACTTTGGAGAAATCCACCGCCATGGAGATCTGCTTGTACAAATACAAGATTTTCAACATCAAACCTGCATATGTTTTAAATAGGTTTATTGATTGGGTACTTTTTGGGCGCCGTCAAAGGTTTTTAAAAAATGTTTCACCATTACGTGATGGCAGAGATCACAAATATCACTGACTATCTTGCACTTTCGTGTCTGATTCAGCTGCTGCAATTCACGGTGACAACTAATAGTTTATATAATGACAGCCTTCTTATGATTTAATGCAAACAGAATCAGCTTGAACCTTTTATTTTGCTATAGACAGCCAAAATCGATACATCTACGGTGAGGGCGAAAGAGTATGTGCCAGTAAATATACCCGTCAGACGTTGCAACATTCTCGCTCCACGGCAAGATGCAAGTTCAACTGCCGCAAATGACGTCTAGCGCGTGCTCCATGGAGTTAGCACATTACGGGCGACTTGTGCGTGAAAGAGTTTATAGTGAAGCAGACTTACGAAAAACCTAACGCACCCTATTTTCACTCACCCACTTTTTTCGGCAGCAAGAAAAGTAAAGATGACCGAAGAGGGCACTATTGCAATGGGTGACAAAACCAAACGGCTCATCTGCAGATATCATATGCTACCGGGCCCCTGCACTATGTACCAGGCTTCCACATGAACTGTTCGGGCCTCTCTTCTGTAAGTGTCATAAAGTTCAAACTGAGGAGCCATCGAGACTCCTTTCCCTGACAGGCCTCGAAATCTTACATTTTCAATATCAGTTATAATATATACCAACACAGTATCTCTTATATTATTTCAAAGCATAATACACATAGTGTCTAAGCACTTTTCCTTCGTTAGCATGCTAAACGAAATTTCACCAAAATCAATGAACCTCCACTACAAGCAGTGTACGCTTCGTTGAGTTATGCTGAATAACTTCAACAACAACTACGACATATAATACTAATCTAACGGGACATAATTATGACATGCCTCACATTCTTAAGTTCTCGACTACTTTAATACTGTCAGCTGCAACCATTAAATCATATTAAACCTGAACTGTAGATATATGTTCAGGGGTTACCATAAAAGTCCTTTAAATTAAAGGATTTTTCAAACAAATGTAGACATTCGGCACAATATTTATAATTACAAAGTAAGCCTCCAGCCCACATCTTACTGGTAAACATAGTTCTGGTAGTCAGTTTAAATGGTTGTACAACTACAGCCACTCGATTAGATAGGTTGAGTTCTAACAGATTTAAGCAGGAAATAACACTAAAGTCAGAAATTTTTAAAACTCAAGAGAGAAAGGAATATGGTTTATTTTTAAGTATTATTCTAGAATTTACAACATAAAGCATCCTCCAAGCATCGTGGGCAAATTACAGACTACCAGATTATGGGAGAACGAAGGAGTTTACACAAAGTTATACAATTATTATGGGGACAGTTCAAGTCTCAGTTTCTGTTTGTCCGTCAATTTAAACGAAAGGCAGCGTTCAATAAATGGTAATATGGAACGTTGACATGTTCCGATATATGGGAAGGTGCTTTGACAGGCTTACTCGTAATGGTTTAACGAGGACATATAATAGCAAAAAAATAAAGTTAAAAATTTTGGAAGATAGCTTAAATCATAATTCGAGATTTACAACTAATTTTTTTTGGGTCGTATATCAGATCACGTTACACTGTGATCATGATCCTTACTTTACTTAAGTAAAGTAGGGATCATGGTCACAGTGTAAATGTGATCTGATATACGACCCAAAAAATTTAGTTTAGAGGCAGTTCCTCGCAAAACATTAAAATTCTTCAAAGTTATTTTACTAAATATTTAACTGCACATCATTTCCTTCAATACTCATGTCATTTTCCCTAGGGAAAAGGACAGGCATATCGGAGGAGTAAATGTCTTCAAATCATAACAGTGTTTACGAGCCCAGGTGCACATGGTTGAAATAGCCACATAGAAGAATATGCTGCTCATTAGCCGATATAACAAGTATTACAAAGGAAAAGTTGCTTTTAAAATCAGGCTAACACATATTCTCAGGTTCAGGGGACGGGTAATCCCCAATTACGGTAATTTTTCTATGAATCGGCATTTTTTGATTGAGGCGTAAAATATTGTCACTTATAATAATTGTCGACATCATAGATAGGTCAGTGAGTACTGTATACAGGCATTAGTTCCTTCAAAATGCTGCTAGTACGCTCTACTGATGACCTCGTAGACGTCAGTCAAACAAACAACGGGGAATATAAGGAGTAAAATAGACCAACTGATGTTCATTTATGAAAATTTTCATGTGAATGAAGACAGTTAGAATGGCAGCTAAAATTACAAACCCCGCCACACTCCATAGTCGAGCCAAAAGTTAAATTTCCAAAGTACTGATGTAATTCCCGAGGATGTTAAGGAAAGCACAGACGGATTAAATAAATGCGGCTTGAAAAGATCCCAAAGGGGACCAAGCTGAACAGGAATGTCAGATAGGTTATTATGTTTCTACAGACGGTTAAAGAGGGAAAAGTGGCAGATGTATGTAAAATGTGTACTGACAACAGGTGAACCTCGAAAAATAGTACAACCGTATAACATAATAGACAATGAAGTTCGTAACAGCGTTTTAAAATCCCTCTAAATGAGGAGCGGACGCTGGCATTTCAGCTTCATAAACGGTGATCATGCAGCACTGTCGTCAATCGCGGGTAGATTTGTTAGAATGGTGACGTGAGATAGTTGAAATTGAAAGAGTTTCTGAGACCTTTGCTGGGAGGAAGATTCAATAATTGCGGGGAATTGGGTACCGGACAGCTTTGCCAACACAGGGCTACATTTTTCTCATTCCATATCTAGCCAAACGTGAGGTTGGTCCATTCGAACGACCCTCTGGATTCTATGGCTATTGACGCGTTTTTTTAACTTGCTTTCAAATTTCCGCTCTTTTGAGTTTACGAAGTTTAAGTCTGTACCTTAGTGTAGAAGACACGTTGGTTTGGAATAACTCTTGAGTGGATTTGTCCAGTCTCTAAATTTGGGAGTTATTTACTTGGACTTGAAGATTCTGCTGCAATTAAAATATTACTTCATTGTGGATTCGTCCACGTGCCGGAGGTTATCCCTACGAAAAAATGCAAGTTCCAACGGTGACCTGCTTCCAAAACTCACATAAGTGGGATTCTGCTTTAATTTGCTCTTAATCGGGGAAGGAGAAGTCACAAAAAATGCTGAGTCATTGTATGCTTCTTAGAAGTCCGACTGCTGAATATTATTACATCCTAGTCTGTTTAGTTACGAAGATTTATAAATTAAATGCATTCGCATAGAATCCTAAGAAGCATGAAAAAACACAGACGCTTACGTTCATCTGCGTGGGAAAAAATTTATGCCACAATCGGCAGTCGAACCCTCGTTGCACCTTACCACTCCGCCACATTCACACGGAAGTCTGATTAACAAAATTTTATGCAAATATAAAAGGATGACAATGACAGATATTATGCTACTACTTCTCCTCCTGTCAAGTGGAAAAAAAGCCTGATAACACTAAGGAATGTCACCCTCGAGGACGAAAAGTGGATGGGGTGCTTAAGTCTCCTACAGAAATACCTGTTGATGGAGGAAAGAGACAGGTAAATTGAAACAAGAAATGCTTGATCTAAAACAGATGGTTCATTGTTCATCTGGCAAAAACATCAGTAACAAGGAAAATTCCAACAAAATAAATTGCGTATGCAAATAAAGCTTCCTCAAACATACCTACTGTGTAGCTAAAAGACATTGCGTCTACCGAGCTAAGTAAATCAGTAGACATTTCCTTCATTTGAAAGGGAGATCAAACTAGCTCATGCACCTTACTAATTCCATCCAGCTTAGGCAGAATCAGTACTGCTCTGAATACAAAAAACATATGCTGCATAGCTGCTGGTTGTATACTTGCCCAGATCATTGTACGTTTCCATTACTTTTAATGCAATACCTTTGATAAAATACTGATGTTTTGTCAATAATTTGCAATTCCTTGGATCAGGAAGAGGAGTTGGTCCTATACAGCACATTTAGATCAATATGAGGTGGAATTGCCGACAAAAACTATTTGTACCCTATAGTTTGAAAACTTTCGATCACCTTTAGATCCACTTGGGAATTCTGATCATACTATAGTTCTTTCTACACTAGAACTAGAGGCTGCTTAAACGTTTTCCAAAAAATATAGCTTTTTCCGTGATTTCAGATCAGCAAATATGAGGGAATTGCTAACACACCTAAATTCCCACAACTGGACTAATTTCTATGTATGTTCGGATGTGAATGGTTGTACTGATACTTTTTACAAAGTTCTAGGTCCACTCATTTCTCATTTTGTTCCCAGTGAGAAAATAATTAATGTCAAGGATGAATTCTTCCTACCGACTGGAAAACAGCCCACATCGCACCGCTTCACAAAAGTGGAAGTCGTGCATTTGCTACAAATTACAGGCCTGTCAGCCTGACCTCAATCTGTTGCAAGGTTATGGAGAAGGTTGTCAAAACGGAATTGATGATTTGTTTAGAAACCCGTAACCTCTTATCGACTGCACAATACGGCTTTCGTAGGGGAAGATCGTGTGTTACGAACTTACTTTATACGATGCAAAGCTGGACAAAAGCACTCGATGCAAAAGACACTGTGCACGTGGCCTACATTGATTTCCAGAAGGCTTTCGATAGTGTTCCACACCAGCGTCTCCTTCACAAGTTGAGAATGTTCGGTATTGGCGGCAAACTTCTTACGTGGATCAAGAATTTTCTCGTCGGTCGTTCCCAAGTGGTCTGTGTAGGCGGATCGCGATCAAAGCGCACAGTCATCGAGAGTGGAGTCCCACAAGGTTCAGTGCTCGGACCGATCCTATTTCTCTTGTTCATTAATGATTGTGTACAGGAATTGGACTGTAACTTTGCTATGTTTGCGGACGATATAAGAATCTGGAAAGTTATCCACAATGCTGCTGATGCAGACGATTTCCAAGAAAATCTTCGTCGATTGGACGAGTGGTCCCACAAATGGCTCTTGTCCTTCAACTCAAACAAATGCACCCTGCTACGCCTGGGAAATCGAAATCAGGTCACTGATATGCGACCCTACTATTTGAACGGTTTGCCACTCCGAGAAGCACACACACAGAAGGATCTTAAAGTTTGGATGAAAGACAACCTGAAGCCTTCTACGCAATGTTCCAAGGCAGCTAAATCCGCCAATTCAATACTGTACGCTATCAAGCGGGCATTTAAAGTTTTCGATGAAGACTGCTTTTCTTAAGTCTTTGGTACGTTTGTAAGGCCACATCTTGAATATGCGATCCAAGCCTGGCGACCGTGGACGCAACAGGACTACAACATGCTCGAAAGGGTGCAGCGGCGAGCCACAAAATTAGTAAGAGGTCAATCTGAACTGCCATATGAGATTCGTCTAAATAACCTAAAGCTCTATCCTCTGAGTTATAGGCAGTTGCGCGGAGACTTGATACAAACCTTCCGTATCGTGCGTGGCATGGATTGCGCCCTCCTATGTGATAACTTTTTCCAACTTGCCACTACGAAAAATCTCCGAGGTCATCCATTCAAACTAAGTGTGCCCCAAGTAAGATTGGATGTGAGGAAGTATTTTTTCACCAACCGTGTCGTGGAACCGTGGAATAACCTACCTGAGGCGATTGTTATGTCCCAGTCTGTGTATACATTCAAACATCGGCTTGACATACATATGTTACAGTACCACGAAGACTATGTGACTACTTAACCTTAACAATATCAGTGTACCACGTAAACCTGCCTGCATTCACTTGACTGTTACTTCTTTAATTTGCTTCTAATTCTTGCTACTTTTATGTAACAATTAGGGATTTCAAAGGCGTAAGCCTATTTTCCTCAAATACACTGAACTGAACTGAACTGAAAAGTCTACCTCCCTTTATCATTCCGCCGTAGACTGCGTAGACTCTCCCGCCGTTTTCATCTACAAAACGACACCTCCGTCCTGCTCTTGATCCAAAAAATCTTTGAAGAGGCTAAGAGGCTGTCTGACGAAAAACGACAAGCCGATGAGGTTAACTTTGCCGAAATCCCTTCCTTTAATGTTGCGAAGCTCTGTTCGTGCACAGTAAAAGCGCAGAGAAAAACGCAGCACCTCGTACTTCGAGACGCCTTAGGAAACGCAATAGCTGACGCTAAGTTGACTGCTGATAGCTTCAATGCTTTTTGTCTAGAACGTTTAGTGAACATACTGTCGCCCCCTTTCCTAACATCCGGGTTTGGACCGGTAACTTCCTCGAAACCATAACTTTTATCCTCTGGGACGTGACCGTAGCCATTCGGCGTTTTCGTCAATCTTACAGTCCAGAACCAGATGGCGTCCCGGTCAGCGTTCTAAAAGCAGATGCAAACGATATATTTCTGTCCCTTATGTATAAGATATTTAATCTTGCTCTTGAAAGTGAAACTTTCCCAATTTTATGGAAGGAATCGCACATACTGCCTTTTCCCAAACACGGCCGAACTACGTCATTTGACGACTTTAGGCCAATAAATACACTACCAGCAGTCTCAAAGATCTTCGAGACCTTGATCAAAGACAAGATGATGCATCACCTAAGAGAGAATAACCTACTTAATGCGGCTCAGCATGGTTTTCTCGAAAAAAGGTCTTCTGACACTTACCAGCTCTCTTTCTTTGATCATGTGCTACAATCTAGAGACAGTGGTTTTGCAATTAACACCGTTTACTTCGATTTCACTAAGGCTTTTGATCGTGTTGACCATGATCTCCTACTGCTGAAACTTGCCTCCTTCGGCATAGGTAACAAGCTTCTGAACTTAATATTTTCCTATTTGAATGCTCGCGCACAACGGGTTAAAATTTCTGATGTTATCTCCAACCCAACGCATGTGAGGAGCGGAGTTATTCAGGGCAGCGTGCTCGGCCCGCTTCTATTTTGCCTCTTTGTCAACGATGTTCCTGATTGTTTTCAGTATGGTAGGCCCTTTCTGTACGCTGACGATTTAAAAGTTGCCTATCGATATAAACCGGTTGATCGCAACATCGTGCTTGAGCTCTTAAAAACGGATCTTAAGGCCTTCGCTCAGTGGTGTCGCACATGGCGCCTCTAACTTTCTTGGCAAAAGTGCTCCGTTATGGTTATTGGCGACAACCATCAGCCCAACCTTAGCATAGATGGTCAGGATCTAAATGTGCCCGGAGTTATAAATGGATCTGGGCATATCATATTCTATTAGTCTTAATCTATCAGAGCACTGCGCCCTGATTGTCTCGAAAGCACGCCAAACTAATGGGTTTATTCTCAGAAATTTTAAAACCGTCAAAATTAGAATCAGCCTCTATAAAATGTATGTCAGGCCTAGTCTGGAATACTGCTCGTTTCTTTTTGTCTTCTGCACGCTAGTGAACGAAAGAATATAGAATCAGTCCAGCACTTCTTTACAAACAGGCTTTTCTATTCAGTACACTGAAACCTGTCCTACCACCAACGCTGTGAGCTTACAAGCCTTGACCCGCTGTGGCTTCGCAGATTACAGAAGGGACTATTTTTACTGTTTAAACTACTAAACAGTCGTACATTTAACCCCCTTACATCTCTGAGGCACCTCGACCACTCTCGGCGCACCAGTCATCGAGATGTATTTTATTTCTTCTTTTGGCACGCACAGTTAGATACCGACAGTTTTTTTCGGTAAACGCTATAGCAATCTGGAATAAGCTACCTAAAAGTATTAAAATTCAGCAAAGCTATCCCTTGTTTACGCGAAATGTCACTAGTTTTCTACATTAAGGACACCTTCCATAACTTTTGGGTGCTGACTCTGTTGAAGCTCTCTTCGGTTCTGATGGCGTTCACGGACTCTGAATCCTGTGCAGGTCTTCATGCTGAGGGCGATTTTGCTGGCTCTGCAGTCCTCAATCGCCTTATTTCTCAGTCGACGTCGAACAGTCACTCGCCGACATACCTGCTGGTGCAGAATACCGGATCCGTAACATTGAATGGAGAGGTTCCTCACCGGGCACCTGTGTTAACGCGTCCCTGTTCAAAACTTTAATTACTCAATAAGCTGCAGTTTTTTCTCCTGAAAATACCTGAAACAACGATCAGGAGTTTCTTTCACTGTCAGCTTGACCCTCTACTGTATATATTTTTTGACCTTGCCTGTAATTTGTCTATAAATAAATATAATTTAAAAAAATTGCCCATCCTGCCTCAAATTCCTATTTTCCAAATCTTTTTAGGAGAATTCGGTGTGGTACCCTATTGAAGGCCGTTCAGAAGTCAAAACTTACAGCACCTGTAAGATGGCCTTGTCTGCAACCCTCGTCAACTTCTCATGTTTTAAAATTAATGGTGAACTAGAAAAAATAGGCAGTGAAAAAAGACTCCTACCATAAAAATGGAGGCAGAGTTCAATAGGCCTTCATTTTTGAATAGAAGGTAGGAGAAAAAACTGCTTAGGAAAAAATGGTCGGGTGGTAGAGTAGGGTAATACTGTAGTAGCATTTCAGAATGAGATAATGAAACGTCGAGGTGATTCGTTCTTGATCACTTAGGCGTATGAAACAAAATCTCACGAAAATGCATCAATGAAATTAATTCCTCAGCATCTTAGGATCCAGAATTGAATTCTGCTTATGGTAAGTATCCAAAGAAACGGTAGCATTTTAGACTGTGGACCATCAAATGTCTGCGTCCGAATGACGTCATTGTTTGGATGACTGGTGATGTAAGGAGAAATCATAGTTTATGTGCGACTCGAGGTAGCGAAAATATAGTTTCAAGAGGGTCACTTAAATTCCCGATGGTCCTTTCTCCGAGTCAGGGGGAAAGCTACTGGGAAAAGATGAGGAAAATAAAAGGTTAATAGAATCAGTGTTAAGATAAATTTGCAGTCTGCACTTGAATACAGAAAGACTTGTTAACGACCTAATTTCAATTGGCAAGTTATTCCAAAGAAAACTATACCTAGAAGCAAATAATAGAGAGCGTTTACACGTGGAGGATGCAGGGGGAAGTATAATTAGTGCAGAATGTCTTAGGTTATAAGAAAGACTAACGGGGGTAATGACAGAAAGCTTGGGGAGAGTTGAACTATTATTAAGTCTGATAAGAAAACAAAAGCCTGCTTTAAGTCTCCTCACCCAAAGAAATTTTAGCTTCATTAGCTGGCACCTTGTTGAGTAGGAAGTAGTTAAAAGAGTCAAAAATAGGAGTTTTTTGTGAAATTTCTTTGGACATTTTCAATTTTTAAACGGCTAGATTCGTTCATTAAACCGAAGAAAGGACAGCAAAATTCAAGAATGGGAAGTACAAACATACGATAAAGTCTTAATTTAATTTCAGGAAGGTAGAAATTATAAGAAATTAAGCCACAAATCTAGGCAGCTTTGGCCGTAATTCTATAGGCATGAGGCGAAAGATCTAATTTATTTGTGTAGCTTAAGCCCAAGTCCTTGATGGATGAACATTCAATCATAGGGCAAACTTCAAAGATAAGAGGTTGCGGCAGCCTTACAGGCCCAAAACTCATATAGCGACACTTAGTAGGTGAGAACTCCATTAGCCAAGTGGAGCTCCAGGCCGAAAGAGCGTCTAAGTCTGAATGAATTTGTTCTAGACACCATTCGGTCGAAGAGTTAGAGAAGGAATACAGGCATTTGAGGTCATCGGCATAAATAAAAGATTGAGAATGTTTAACTATCGATGAAATATCATTTATACACAGTAAGAACAACAAAGGACCTAACCCGGTACCTTGAAGATCGAAATAGATAACTACTACAGATAGATGATCATTACGAAGAGAGGTTACTAGATTTAGAAAAGAAATGTGGCAGGTTTCACAAGAGTGGTCCGGTAAGAAGCCGTGTTGGGAAAAGTTGAGAATTTGATTGCTTATGCAAAAATCCGTGATTTGTTTTGCAATTAGTTTTCAAAGAGTTTAGCAAGAGAGAGCGTTTGATGAACACCACGATAGTTATGAATGTCAGATCGGGAACCCGATTTAAAAAATGGTATTATAATAGAAGTTTGC